>WAAE01016134.1:108998-143061 GCA_013400495.1 Nicator chloris
AAGGGAAGGGAAGGGAAGGGAAGGGAAGGGAAGGGAAGGGAAGGGAAGGGAAGGGAAGGGAAGGGAAGGGAAGGGAAGGGAAGGGAAGGGAAGGGAGTTATGCACCAAGGAATTTTTGCAGTCCTCCTGGGTGTTTTTCTCTCATTCCTACTGAAGTCTGAGCACAAACACATAGCACATATTAACTTCTCCCAAACTTGTAGAAATAAAGCTCAAGATAACTTTATAATACCGTGTGAGTTTATTTTCTCAGTGGAGGAACATATCAGACTTAAGGAGTTTATTTCTATAAATATTACTGAAGGAAAACAAAACAAACTAAGCAAATCAAAATGCCACTAAAGTGTTTGGGAATTCTGAAATTAAATCAAGGGACCAGCATTAGATCCAAGAGGGAAAGGAATTACAACTCATCTGACGAATACCATGTGAACTTCTGCTCAGTTTTTCCACTCTGCAAGAGGCTAATGTTGCTCCCTTTTTTCCTTGTTTTGTTTTGTTGAACTAGTAGTACCCAATTGTCACATCTTGTTTGTGTCTATGCCAGAGAGACACCACAGCACAAGGCTGTGAGAGAAAATAAAACTCACTTGCCAAGCAATAGCACAATTGTTTCAATAATTGCATGCTTAAGTTAACAACTGCATGAGTTTACAGTCTTTTTGAAGGAAATATTCTCCATCCTTTTATGAAGCTGATCATTACTATTTCAACAGACATAGTCCTTTTTTTTTGGAAGATGAGGAGGCTGCTGTTACATATTTCAGTGAAATGACGTCTGTGCTCAAGGCATGTAGAGTTTAAGGAATTATGACCCAGTGCTATGGTGTGGGTTCTGCAGTTCCTCTACTGCTGAACTCCGTTGCACTGCTTACACTACTATTCAGCAGCACTCAGTGCTACTCAGAGTATCCTGTCTCTGCAACATATTTTAAATTATAAATTATGATTGAATAAATTAAGAAGGTTTTCTGAAAAGGTTGTAGTATCTTTCATTGTTTTGTGTTTGCTTTACAAAAGTCTAGTTTTTAGAAAATACTCAATAGTTTTTAGAGGTAGATGAGTCAACAGAATATTTAAAATAATCATCAGCATTTCATAGCAAATACATGACAGCACAAGCCTCCCCTGTAAACTTCAAGCTGGGATACAGACTGCAAATGAGGAAAAGCTCTACAAGGTTATCTGACTTATCATTATAGGGAAAAGTAAACCAGTACCTTCACTATGCAGTGCATGGCATAATCCTGTTACATAATATCTCATGTACATGTTGGCATTGTATTAACTTTTAGTACTGGAGATAATCCCTGTTATCATCTGATTACTCAGACAGCACATGAAAGCAGACTTTTGTAATTTAATTTTTCCTTCCAAATATGATCCTGTCACTAGTTAGTGATGGACAAGGAGTAGCCATCTGCTCCTTAACTTAATTATTCAGAGAGCTTGTTAAAATAGAGGAATCAGCATTTTGAAAAGGGGAAACTCCCTTTCTTCTATGACCTTCCTCACCCCCTCAGGATTAAACCATTGCAAACAGAATTAAAGTCAGGCCAGTAGCACACATGGGGTTTCTCCAGCTGTTATTTGCTTTGCATTTATTTTCTGTATGAACACCCTCACATCTTGCAGAGACCAAAACTTAATTCTTGATTTTCTGCAGCAAAGGATCCACATGATAGATGTGATTCACCTCACTGCTTCCCTGCACCCATCACTGTTTACCACTAGGAAAGCAATACAATTGACTGACCTGGGACATTTCCCCCCTCCCTTTAATCTCTCATCCCTCTTTGGAATGAGTTCAACTGGTCAAAACAGGTGTCAATTTGCTGAGGAGCAAACAGGTATCTGCTGCTGTTTGACAAGCTCCTGTATGTCAACTCTTGGCTATAGCCCTTACTTCATTAACTTAACTCCCAGTTTTAGCCCTTTCCTCTACACACGTCTCATCTCTCCCTGGTCTCAAACTGGATCTGGACTTTCCCTTCCAACTTGTGCTCTTTTCCTCCCTTGCCCAGCTCCTGGGCTGCTGAGATGATTTTTACAGTCCCATGCCCCTTTTCAGGAAGGATTGAGGCTGGTGATGGAGAAAGAAGATAGGAGGGGAAGAAAGGGCAGGGAAGTGAGGAATGTGGGGAAACAGGGGCAGGAAGGAAAGGAGGCAACGGAGCAGGGCAGGGAGGAGAGCAGACGGGGAAGGCAGAATGCAGGAAGGCAGAGAGAAGAGAACCAGAGAAGCAGGGCAAGGACGACTGGAGGCAGAAGAGGCAGGATATATAGGAGGCAGGAAGCAGTAAGCAGGGCAAGGAGAGGCAAGGGAGACAGGTGAAGCAGAGGAGGGATGGGAGGTAAGGGAAGTAGAGGCAGCAGGGCAAAGAAGAGAGACAGGGAGCAGGATAAGGAGATAGGCACGGAGCAGACCAAGTAAGAGGCAGAGGAGGCAGAGAGTAGGGAGTCAGGGCAAGCATGAGGCAAGCAGTGGTGGCAGGGAACACAGAGACAGGGAAGGCAATGAGCAGGGCAAAGAGCAGGCAAGCAGCAGGGAAGCAGATGCAGGAGAGGTCAGTTGGCAGACAGGAGAGGTATGTTGGGAGGCAAGAGGTGGGGTAGGCAGGGAGCTGGGCAGGCAGGATTCAGCAGCCAGAGATGGCAGGAGGCAGGGAACATGAGGAGCAGGATGGGCAGGCAAGGAGTAGAGCGGGCAGCAGGCAGAGAGCTTGGATTGAAGGAGACAGGGGACGGGAAGGAATAGGGTTGGCAGGAGACAGGGAGCAGGACAGGGAAGAGGTAGGGCAAGCAGGGGAGAGTAGGGTAGTCAGGAGGCAGGGGAGAACAGGACAGGCAGAAGGGGGCAGGAGGGAGCAGGACAGGCAGGAGGCATCAGGGAAGGCAGGAGGGAGCAGGGCAGCGGGGAGCAGGCAGGGAGCAGGTAGGGAGCAGGCAGTGGGAGCAGGGCAGGCAGTGGCAGCAGGCAGGGAGCAGGGCAGGCAGGGGGGAGCAGGGAGGGAGCAGGGCAGGCAGTGGCAGCAGGCAGGGAGCAGGGCAGGCAGGGGGGAGCAGGGAGGGAGCAGGGCAGGCAGTGGCAGCAGGCAGGGAGCAGGGCAGGCAGGGGGGAGCAGGCAGGGAGCAGGGCAGGCAGTGGCAGCAGGCAGGGAGCAGGGCAGGCAGGGGGGAGCAGGCAGGGAGCAGGGCAGGCAGTGGCAGCAGGCAGGGAGCAGGGCAGGCAGGGGGGAGCAGGCAGGGAGCAGGGCAGGCAGTGGCAGCAGGCAGGGAGCAGGGCAGGCAGGGGGGAGCAGGCAGGGAGCAGGGCAGGCAGTGGCAGCAGGCAGGGAGCAGGGCAGGCAGGGGGGAGCAGGCAGGGAGCAGGGCAGGCAGTGGCAGCAGGCAGGGAGCAGGGCAGGCAGGGGGGAGCAGGCAGGGAGCAGGGCAGGCAGTGGCAGCAGGCAGGGAGCAGGGCAGGCAGTGGGGAGCAGGCAGGCAGCAGGAGGCCGGGCGGGCAGCGGCCGAGGCTGGAGCTGTCCGCCCAGCGGTGCTGAAACGCCGCATCCCGGGCCCGGCGGGGCGGGGGGAGCGCCGAGAGCCGCCCTGCGCAACCCGAGAGAAGGCAAATCCAAATACCTGCACAGCGCCGGCAGCTGCCGTGGGGCGGCGAGGGGTTGCGTGGGGTGGGCTTTTTTCCCCCTGTAGATGTCCTTGCTGCTGAGCTGTGTGGGCGAGGAAGATCTCCTGGCTCCCGGGTTCCGGCTCAGATCTCTCTAGAAAACTGAATGAGCGAGCGCCAGCTCCACGGGGCTGTGATTTTTTTTTCCCTTTTTTTTTTTTTCTTTTTTTTTTTTTTTTTTTTTGGTAGGAGGCGTGTGCGCCAAAGCCTGAGTCCTTCCACTGCCGTCCCCCTGGGTCCTAAGCCCTCCTGCCGCCGGCCCGGCTGGCTCCCGGCGCTCCCGGCACCCGGGATGCGGGCTGGGAGCTCCGCGCCGCAGCGGGAGGGGTGGGAAGGGGCTGCTGGCGGCCGGGAGGGCTTAGCTCGGCGGGCTTCCACCCAGCGGCATTGGCTCCACCGCCTGTTTTCTAGCATCGCCTCTTTCCCAGCCAAAGTCGAGCAGAGCACAGCCTCCTGCGGCATTTACAGCAGCCGTGGAAAGGGTGATCTTAATGGGCCGTGTATTGTCGATGGGCTGCCTTGATGAACATGGCAGCCTGGGTTTAGGAGAGAAGTTTGTCTGGGTCAGACTGCAGGGACTGTCAGCAGCAGCACCCACAGCAAATGTTTAGTGAAGAATGTAGAAAACAGGACAAGCTTCACCTCTGCACTCTCTCAGCCCCTCTTCCAAGTACTTTAGGTTCAGGAATTTCCCCAGCAACGTAGTGTCTGTGTTTTCAGGACGAATTTGTCCTCCTTGAAATCTCACTGTGTCTCCTAGAATACTCACACATTTCTGGAATGTCCTTCCATAATGTCCCTTGATTAGGCCATCCACCTACCTCACAAACTACCTGTCATTAGAGGTATGCGTAGGCTTTAGCTGGTGGTGTGGAAAGAACAGGAGAAGGGAACCTCTGTCATTAAATTAGGTTCTGAAAATCACTTTCTGTACAAGCTGCATAAGACCTATATTAAACTGTACTTGGAAGACTTTGGGTGATATAATGACCAAATTCACACCCATCTGCTCCTATCAACACAGTAAACCTAATTAAATGTACAAGCAAAGTGCATTTCTTATTTTGTTATCCCTGTACATTGTGGAGCATAATTCCTGGGAGCTGGTGGACTAAAGTCAGGTAATTTTCTTGGTCTCTTTGCTTTGGACGTGTTTCCTGAGTTAGTTACTGAAGGGTCTTGTATAGCAAAGAACTACGTGGTAAATGATAAAGATAAGGAACAAATTCTGCATAGGAAATGGCTAAATAGAGTACCATTCTTCAGCATGGAAAAAAAAGAGAGAGGAGTAAGTGTAGATAAAATAGTGGTGTGGGGTGTTTTCATCACTCATAGTATTTCATAATAAAGAGCACCATGAGGAAGATAAACCTGAACAATATCTCAGTATCATTTCTGGTTTTAGGAGTAGGAGAATGAAACCCACTAGGGTCTAGCTTTGATTCAAACAAAAAAGGACACCGTCACAAAATATTTAGTGAATCTGTGGAACTCATTTCCATAGGAGTTCACACTTCAGAAAATTGTAGGACATATCTGTGGAAGAAAAAAATCCATTAAGACCCTTTAAACATTAAGTCATAACCTCTGGCTCAAGAAGACCCTGTTCCACAAATTGCTGAAGGCTGGAGTAATATTTGGGAAAGGATGTCTATGCCCTGCTCTTTTTCTTTACCCCAGCCATCCAGTGCTGATCACTGCTGGGGATAGACACTGGGCTAGATGGACCTTTGATCTGACCCTGTACTGGCTTCTCTTATATTCTTACATACAAAGTAGACTTGGAGAATGTGAACACAATTGGATTCCTTCCAGCTTTGCTTTCCCTTAAAAGGGGAAGATCCAGTGGTTCTGCTCTTTTTCAAAGTACATCCAGAGTCACTTGCTTTTTTAACAGAAACACCCCAATATTAAAGAACAAAGGCAAAAGGAATCACTGGGAAAGATGACTTGTGCTTTTAGAATGATTTCCATGCAGAACCGTTAATTTAGCCCACAGCATGAGTCAAACAGGAATATGAAGTTTTTGCATCCTGTGGCCTACATTGACTGGAAGAGAAGAAGCAGAAGCTCAAAGGCTGAGAGCTTGAAACTCTCACAAGAGCATTTGTCCCAGCTCATGATGGAAAAGCATTTCTAGCCCCAGGGAAGTTAATACTCAGTTAGTAAGTAGTCTCATTAGATCATTATTTTCTGCATAGAGATCAGTTTGGAGATAAAAGAATAAGCACTCTGTTTTCATAATCCTGTTCCAAGCTTCCACTCTTGCACATATGATAAAGATTAATGTACTAGCTACTGTAACTATGCAGTACTTCCCTGGGAATTGTTAATAATGTTGAGTGGAATGAACATGACTCTATAAACCAACTGCCTTAGGCAGTCAAATGAGTTGCCAATTTGGATGTATGCTTAATATTTGGGGATTTAATATTTTTATTCAGTTTAATGGATGTGTTTTTTCCTCCCTTACTGTTGCTGTTAAGTGACCAGTGCCTGCTGAGCCCCTGGATGATTGACATGTACCACAATACTGTGATACAAGCAGATCTCTAAACATATTACAGCAGAGCCTTATATTGATCCCAGTGCAAATATTCTTAGGTTTCTTTCTCATCACCACTTTATCATTTCTTCATCACTTTCTTTGTACCAAATATATTCTGTACTCTGAGACCATGCTCCAGGTCATACCATCCTTTGCATTGTCCCAGTCATTACACTTCATCTGACATTACAATCCCAGAAAAAAACAATGCTGAAGGTATAAAACTTTGAGTTTCATAAAGGTATGCCTGGGACATTAGGAACTCCCTTGCTGGTGTGTGCAGACTGGAGCTGCAGCCCTTTCTCTTTTACAGCATTGAATATACCCAGCTAAGGAGAGAAAAATATGCTAGTAGTCACAGTTTGTCACTGAAGGGATCAGAACCGACTGCACACGTGGAGGGAATGGATCAGTTTTGAAGGGGAGGATATTTTATGCAGCCTTTTCTGAAAGTAAAACAGAACTTTGATATTAAACTTATTCTAAACTTACCTTCCCTACTGCCACACATATTGATGCTCTGTTAAAAAAAAAAAAAACAAACAGGGAGACAACAAATTTGAAAAACAAATGTATATTTTCACCACCAGTCAAAAGGATCAAAAGGATCCAAGTACCTTAATTATCAAGGTATCTTTGGAAGCTCAGAGTAGCTGGATGTTCCATAGTGTAGGCATGATAAATAGTTTCTACTCTCTTTGCAGCAAAATATTTTGTCTTCACTCAGTTGGACCAGACACACATTCTCTTGCAATATTTTTGACTCCCAAGACGTGCCATGAAACTAGGGGCTAGTCTGCACATTTCTGCATCTCTGATATTACTGATATTACTCTCTCATTCATACAAAGCCCAAACCCATTGAAATATTTTAATTCACCACCGTAAGGAATGAATTTTTTAATCCTAAAAAAGAAAAAATTCCAAATAAGTGGAAATCTGGTCTCGCTCTGCTTGACACTGAAACGGAGATGTATATCTTTGTTACACAGGCACATATTGATCTTCAGCATTTTATAGGGTTAGTGTATGTGCTTGTATGTTCCTTGAGCAGGGATTTGGACCAGTTAACCCCCTGGTGGTCTTTTCCACCTTACTTGTTCTGTGATTTTCTGATATAAGAAGGGGAATAGATCCTTGATGCAATATATATTGCGTCAAGTATATACCTGGTGTCATTTACTTTCTCTATGTAATTTCTCCAATATCTAAAATGTTTTTTACCTCTTGTGAACAGGGAATTTGAGAAACAGTATAGTATTGGATGTTCTTGTAGCTTTAAATTTTCTTTTGTGAACAATTTGCTGCAAGTTTCTAAAATTAACAACCAATTTTAATAATTAATTGTGAGTTCATTCTTTTTCTCTGATCTACAATTACCATCTGGTTTTATTTCCTTCGAAAGTAACCACATTGAAAGGCCCAGTAGGTTAAAAAATAATAATGCTAAAACTGTTTAGACCCAGTAAATCATTATTCTTAAGGGATAAGTAACTCTTAGATCACAGTTCAGAGGGATTCATGTTTTAAATCCTCCCAGGTTTCCTGAACCTTTAAAATATTTAAAAATTTATACCCAAGAATGCAAAACATATGCAAATTGATTGTTCATATGATTTATTTAATGAGAAGAGTCCAATGTTGCCATTTTTAGTCTTGATGTAGAGAATTCACTCTTTTGCTGAGTTCACATGCAATCACCACTTCTGCCACTCTCAGAATAACACGTAAGTGGGACATGAGCAAAGCTTTGGCCTCGAGCATGTAGAGGGGTGAAGCTGAAATATTCACAACTCCATGGGAACTACAGGAGCTGGTGATGAGATCCAACACAGAGCTGGAGGCCAGCAGCAGAATTCAGGCAAAGTCAAGCTCTCAGAACTGCCATCCAGAATTTTCCCCCTCAGCTCTTGCCTATCTCTGAACCAGTCTAAACCCTGTAGATGGCTTATTTTGGGATTGTGCGGTTCACGGTGTAGGCCTAGGCTGAGTACCTTGGTTCTAAAGATCAATCAGCATCTGAAAAACTACAAATTTCTCTCTGACATTTGGGTGTTGGAAACGTTGACTTTAGGCCCAGATGTGCTGTTAAAGTAAGGCACAGATTTGGTCCTATGTCTTTAATAGTTTTAACTTGGCAGCACTGAGTGTGCTGACTTTGGTGAGATAACTGTGATTTAAATCACCTGGGGACCTGCTTCTATTGAGTTCAGTTACTTACAAAGTCAGTGCTACTCTGTCTAAACACTATGGCAGTGTCTAGCTAAACAACTAGGTGTCCTTTTGCAGAGAGAAATAAATTGTGAGATGTCAGGTTTTGCATAGCTACTACCTAAATGATATGACCTTTAAAGAATACCACAGCAAAACTTTGCCATACTGCCTAAGATGAATATCAGAAATAATGTTTTTCCTGATGCAGGGGTAAGGCAACCTAAGATAGGCTGGCAGGGCAAAGAAAAGCATACAAGGAGGTAAGTAGTCTAAAAAGTAGATGAGTTCCTCAAGGTTTAGGATGACTGTTAAAGAATTGATTCAGAAAAATCCTCTTGGGAAAAACCTGGCTGATATCTGCTTCCTTGCTGCCTTGGGATCAGTTTGCACATAAGCCACACTTCAGTCTGATTTGTAGCATACTGATCTCAGATATGATTTGTTAAAAGCTTGAAATATGTAAGCTGTTTAATGTCAATTCTCCAGTGTATTAACTTCAGGGTTCCTTAGCTTCCCAAAGTCTATTGTATATTTCCCTTTCTGTATAACAATTGCAACTTGCTCCTATGCATTTGCCCAAAGTAGCTTTAACAGTTGATCTCAAAGTGCGAGAATGGAACATGTGAAGTGATAAAAGATGATTTGAAGGTTGGTAGTTGGATTGGAATAGTTAGAGATGAGGCAAATAATAGGATACTCATCTAATTGCTTAGTTTGTTATGTGATGATTTATCTCTGAAATAGTTTTAAATGAATGGTGTACATAAATGCATGCAGCTTCGGATGCCAAAAACATAAATCAGCAACAGTAATAATGACTGTGAGTTCTTGCATGTGTAAACAAGCATATGTGCAATATAAATTCTATTATCTCAATGTCACTGAGGATATAGAATAATTTCACATTTGTGACTGAGTAACAGCATAAATTTTGTTGGAGCTATAAACAGATGGAGGACACAATGCTGCACTGGATAGCTGAAGTCTGTTGAAAACTGAAGTATGTGAGTGTATTTGTATACATGTACAAACACAGAGACAAGAATTATGGCTGCAATCCTCAGCAGGTATAAATCAAGACCATTTCACTGACTGTGGTGGAGGTGTTCTAAGTAGCCAGCACAGGAGTAAATGTCTGTATATAAAACAACAGTTGCACCCATCAGCAGCCTGATGTTTTACATTATTACTTCATCCAGGAGCGTAAAGGATGTATCAATCTGCTGAAGACACTCCACAGAACTGTTTTATTCTTCCTGGGATTCAGCACTGCAATCAGGGTGTAAACAGCACCAATATCACCTTGCAAACACTGAGTATGTTTTAATGTTATCGAGGAGCCCTGGCACAATCCATCTAGAATATGTATCCAACAGTGGGGCATACAGCAATCATGTACTTTTTAAGAGGAGGGAAGTTTTTGCTTGTCATAGCTGGTGAGCCTCGAGGGAGGTGAGGCTCCTGCCATCCTGGTTCCCAATATATGCTGATTCAGTCATTAAAATGTGCATTCATCTTCCTTCTCCCAAGACCTAGCTGTGCACAGCAGGTTTAACTAAATTGCCAATAAGAAAGCCTCTTAAATCATCTGCAGTCCTGATTGGCAGCCTCACAAGCAGATGCAGCAACTGATCCTGAGGCAAATGGAATCTGTTCAGCAGCAGCTTTGCACTTCTGTGTGTACCAGCTAGGGTTGTTTTTTTTTTAATCATTATAGGGCAAGTACATTGAAGACAGAGGGAGGACAGACAGAAGAATGAGAAAAACAGTTGGGAAGGGAAAGATGACCCTATTGGAAAATTCTCATTTCCTTTTCCTCTCTGGTACTCTCTCTCAGCTGTAGGACAAAAAGAACAAAGGAACAATCCCTTCTCTTAAGTGCCCCTGGCTTCAGGGTATGGGGAACTATTAATCAGCTTGTTCTCATGCAGCAAGGACCTGCAGGAGGGCTGCCTGGAGAAGCGCCAAGGACTGTCACTTCACACATCTCGAGAAATCTCCTCCCTTCGGCTGAGATTTTAATGGCTCTGGAACATGCCTGTCTGCATATGTGCATGTATACACGTAGAAGAGAGAGAAAATGTATTCTCTTGTCCCTCTCCCATCTCTCACACAGACTGCTGCTAATACCTATTTTTTCCTATGTGTACACATGAAAAGTGGTTTCAGTAACTGTTTGCAAAATTGCTGGAAAGACCAGGTTCTGGCAGGAAGCCCTTACTGTCAGGCATTGTTGGAGACTATCACGGCTGCCAGATCATCTCTGGAGAGGCAGAAAATCCCAGAAACTCTTTAATCAGGTATTCAAGCTCAGTTATTGCCTAACTAGCTGGGCACAGTTAGCCTTGCTTCTCCTTTAGCAAAAGGTTAAGATTTAACTATGGGCTGTGATTTTCTAGAGGGGACTGTGTCTGGCCCTCCTTGATACAGGGCTTATGATCAGTTCCATGAAAGCATGCAGCAGTTTGGTCCACACTAATGTTAAGGTTAAATTATTGGTCTGTCACTCTTCCTGGGATGTGGTGCCTGCACTGGACAAAAGCCATCATTAAATTGAATTGGCTCTCTCCATGGACTGGACATCTCATTGCAGAACAGAGGCTGTCCAAGTCCTGCTGTTGAATGTTAAGTGCCACAGACCTGCAGCACCCTTCAGGAGGTGTCAAATACCCTGCATGGGTGACTAACCAGGTGGTGGGTGAATAGCCATATGATGGAGTGGCTCAACATGGGTATTTGTGTGTGACACAGCTGCAGTCTCTCTCCTCTCACATGTACTTTTTCCTGCAAAACTGCAGTAAAATGTGAAGAGGTGGCAAGTATCTACTTGTCTTAGATTTTGCTGAAAACCATGTGCTTTTCAGCACCTCTGAAAAGCTACAGACAAGTGTAAAACCTGAGGAAAAAACGGCAAGGCATGTAGTACTCCAAATATATTTAAAAAAAAAATCCCTCCTTGAATTCCAAACTAATCCCCTTAATCACATAGGCTTATGAGATCTGGAAAACATGGAAAGAAAAAAAAAAGAAGTTAAATATCTTCCAAAAGGGTACTCAAGATGGAAAGAATCTTTGCTAGCAGATTTATACATTGCCAGACAGTAACTTGTCTCTAGTGAGACCAGAAGGAAGACAGGTACTTTAGATCTCCGAAGAAATCACTCCACTCTAAGCCACTGAGAGGGAGGCATCTGATAAAAAACATGAGCCCAAGGGAGATCTCATGAAGAACATTTGTCAGTATAATTGGTGTCCTAGCGATGAAAGCATCAACAGTTGATGGTAGTTAGTGGAAAAATTCTTTTGTCTCTTTTGCACCATCTTTAGTGTGAAAAGACTCTGTTTGCAGACAAAAGATTTCCATGCACTGGATACTAGCACCCTATGTCTGATTGCCCAGTTTGCTGATTTTTCTTCTTATAGGCAAGTGTTCATCACAGAAAATGGCAGATCAGAGATTCACAGAATCAATCAGGTTGAAAAAGACCTCTGAGATAGAGTCCAACCTGTGACTGAACACCATCACATTAACTAGACCACAGCAAAGAGTGTCACATCCTGTCTTTCCTTAAACACCTCCAGGGATGGTGACTGCCACTGCCCTGGGCAGCCCATTCCAATGTCTAATCACCCTTTCTGTGAAGAAATTCTTCCTGATGTCCAGTGTGAACCTCCCTGCCTGAGACTATGTCCTGTCACCCTGTCACTAGATCCCTGGGAGAAGAGACTGAACCCCACCTGGCTACATCCTCCTTTCAGGCAGTTGTAGAGAGTGATAAGGTCTCCCACGAGCCTCCTTCTGTCCAGGGTAAACAATCCCAGCTCCCTCAGTTGCTCCTCATCAGACTTGTGCTCCAGACCCTTCACCAGCTCTGTTGCCCTGCTCTGGACCTGCTCTCATGTCTCAATGTCTTTCTTGTAGTGAAGAGCCCAGAACTGGCCATAGTACTTGAGCTGTGGCCTCACCAGCGATGAGCAGAGAGGGAAAATTCTTTATAGATCACTGTAAAGGGTGTAGAAACTACAAGACAGCTCCAGTAACTTCAGTTTGTTTGCTATGACAAAAGTTCTGTGACAAGTTTTCTTTAAAAAAATCAGTCACACAAAGCTTGAATTAAATAAACCTTTTTCCCCCCATAATGTAGCGGTGAGATAACTTCTGGAAAATTAGCTCATTCCCTAACAAGTAGTAGATTTAAACCAGTAAATTGGTGATTTGATGTTACAGAATAAATCAGAGACTAAAGGCTTTTTCTGGGACCATTTTGGAACAGAATATGAATAGAGGATGCTAAGGAATTTGAGCTCAATTTTAAAGCAAATTTGTGTGCTTCCTTAAGTTCACAGCTTAATCTCTATTTTCTGTTGGTTCCAAAGCTTTCTTTCCTTTCAACCTATGTTTATTCGATTTTCTCCCTGTTTGTTGGCTTTTTTTTTTCCTTAACATTGCTTTTCTAGGGGACAGGACAGCTACAAGTACCAGTGTTTCTTTATAGAGAGCAATGACATTTCCAGGTAATTTTACTTTTTTAGGCCAAGAAAACTATCTCAGGGAGGACATATCTCTGTTTTACCATGGACTTGTACTGTCTGGGGTTTATAAATCCATCAAGCAGGGCACAGCACTGTGCAGGGAACCAGTCCAGACCCGTGGGCATGATAGGGACATTTATGTAGCTACATTCTCTTTGCACTCACAGAATAAAAAATTCCTGTCTCCAGCTCTAAGAAAATCCCAATATCTGATTTGACAGCCATTTCCCATTTGAAATTTTTCAAATAAAGAAAATAGGTGATATTTCACATGGCTTTTGATTAATGTCTTGCACATTATGCATCTCTGGCTATACAAGGAAATTTTCCAGCTGTGGCACTTGCTTTTTTCATGACCACACTATACTAGTGGCTCATAATCCTCCTATAATCAACAAGTGCCCCAGGGTCTCCCTCCTTCTCTGTCATTTTCCTATGAAACTCCCAATTTGCAGAAGTTCATGTTATAAGCTCGTTAAGTGTATGACTTTGCACATTATGCAATTAAATTTCATCCCATTTCTAATACTCTACTCTCAAGGTCATTTAGTTTTTCCTGTACAATATTACATTCTTCCCCTCTGTTGAGCTTTGTGTCATCACCAAACTTCATTAGTACATGCCAACTTCTTATCAGGGTCATTAATGAAGATGTTAAAAAAATCAATCCCAAATGTTTAAGCATTTCCACTAGTGGCAGTGCTTTCCAGACTAATGATTGTTCTTTTTCTTTTGCTGATTCTGAACTCAGATTTTTGTCAGGTGTTGGTAGCTAGCTACAATGCAGGTAGATGAGATTTAGTTTTGGATTTTGTGGCTTGTTGCTCTTTTTCATGTGTTTTTCTCCTGTATTTAACACAGATTTAGTCATCCTTGGTATCAAAAGGTAAAACAATAATATAATCAAACTATCACTACTAAATCTATATTATGTTTTGTCTTGGTTTCTACTTAATTTCCTGTTTTTAAATATTCACCACTTCAGTATCTGTGCTAATCTTACATCTAACTCAGATTAAATTCTTGATTCTGGATTATTTGCCTCTCCCTATCGTGTACATGGGTAGTGTGTTTGCTGTTTTCTAGTCAGATGATGCTCCTCCATACTCCATTAAAAAATCACCTTTTTTTTCACATTTCAGTGTGTAAATCACCTTGTTTCTCAAAGGAGCATGTTAAGCATACTTACACCCAGATGTGGTCATCTCTGTCCCTGTGCATTCATGTCCATTAGCCATTTGCCCTCTGCATTCATCCCATCAGTGTCATATTTCTTACTGAAAAATGGGACAAAGTATTAGTTTGGATTAGTCCTATCATTATTATGTTTCATATTTAGCCTGTAGTCATTACACAGAGGACTCACTTCATAATTTATTTGCATGATGAGATTTTCACTACTTATTTTCATTTGATTTGCAAAACCTAACCTTGTTTTTCTTATCCATTTGTACTCCTAGTGCGTTATTGTTTAGAACAAGCATGGATTACAGTCCTTTGTCAACTCCAAATGATGTACAGTTCTTCCCTCCAGAGTTACTTCTAGTGCACTTTCTCCATCACCTTTTATTAATAATCCTCAGTGAGAGGGCTGGTTTGTGGCACCTCGGTAATGCAGCTGGAACTACAAAGGTGTATGAACTCCTGCCAGGTCTCAGAAACTGCTGGGGCTGCCCTTGGCTCCCTCTGGATCCATCAGCCTGTGGCTCCTAGAGGGGCGCAGAGCGACAAAGGATTTCTGGGAAAGGGTGGGATGGTATGAAGTGTGGGCTCTTTAAAATCGGTCAAAACCTCTTCAAATGTACACTGGCATGTCTGAGGTTTGTGAAGTCTACCCCAGAACCAACATTTTCTCCTTGCTGCTCTTGGTATTTGGATATTTTTAAGGCACATCACCACAGGGCATGAGAACATGTTACGTACAAAGGCTACTTCAAAATTTGGAAAATGCTGGGAGAACCCATTGGTTTGACACATTTCAAGGAACAAAATTAAAACTCTGGTTTATATTCAAGGCCCTGAGGGGGGGCTGAACATATGCCATGAACATATAAAGCTGCCACCTCTCAGCAGAGAAACCCTAACATATAGGATATGAATATACTCACCAATTTAGCTTGTTTCCTTTGACTTTAAAGCTCAAAGGAAGAGCAACACTTCCTAGATGAGGTGCTCTGAGAACCCACAAATGACAGTTTACAAATTCCTGCTAACTTGCCATAGCCTGATGGAAGACATGAGTCCTCAGTGTAGTTTCTGATAGTTCAGTGCCAATTGTTACTGCCTATAACAGTAAAAGGAGAATCCTGAAGTACTGACACCACAGTTCTTGGATTCAGGAGGTCTGTATCTTATTCCTGTCTATCTCACATATCTGCTAGATCACAGTGAACAAAATTGTTACTCTGATTTCTTTACATTTCCTTCTCTGTAGACTGAGAATAGCAATGCTAGCCTAGAGCAGGGAGATTATACAGGTTCTAATTCTTTAAAAGGGGTAATGTGATTTCTGAATCATTAAAAAAAAAGTGTAAGGAAAGGTCAATATATTATAACGGTAAATAGGCGACATATTTTGAGGATTCAATATATAACTTTTTCTTGAAAGCTAGTGTTTTAATTCTTAAATAACAGTCTCTCTTAAGCAAATTCTTCTGTGTCTTATAATAGTAAGAAGTGACACTACAAAACAACCATTTGAGACAGAGCCAAGATAATTTCTACTCCTTTAAACTGGAACGGGAATTTCTCAGCCTTGAAGCATGACAGCTATTCAGGAGTCGATTTTTCTGGCTTTGAAATCTGAGTTGTACTTAGCTATGGGATCTGACAAGTTTCTGCTGCCTTATATCATCCCTGCTCACCTGACAGCACAGAAGAAGGTGTCTCACACTAATCTTGTCAAGCTGAAGCTCTGCTGAGAGGACAGTGATGGATGTCAGTTTGAGTCTATTGAGCTTGTGGTGGGTGGGTAATAGATAAAGGTTAGAAAAATAAAGCAGCAAGAATTATAAGATGAAATATAGTCTATTCATTCTAGTGTATTGCATATAGCCTGATTCTTTGTGTGGTCAAAATGAGATTTTCTTGACCAAACAGTGATCTTTCCTAAATCAGCTGTCCCTACAAGCCCTTGTCCCAATGAGGTTTTTATCTACTTGAATTACGGGCCCTGGCGGACACTTCCATACCCCTACTAGGAGGAATATAGTTTGGGGAAAATAATAATCACTCTGCAAGAAAACAACCATCCTTTGACTTATATATACCTACACCCTGCTGACTGTTCTAGTGAATAATCTCCAGCTATGCAGGAAGGCTCAGTGTATCATTCCTTAGGTGAACAAATTTCAACAAGATGAGCACGGTGAGTGATTTTTAAACACTTCTAATGCTGCCAAACCAAATAAAAAATCCTTCAGCACAAGGCTGCTCATTGATGCCCCTTAAGAGGTATTTTCATAATGTCTACAATTAGGTTGTGGATCAATACAGTTGTACTCTGTGGGAATATTTTCGTTCATCACGTGGTGCAATTATCCATGACCACAGACACAAAACCAGCAATCACCGGCCAGCTGAACATGTGTTAATTGGAAGCGTGAATGCTCTAAGACAACCAACATCACCACGTCCTTACATAATCACTGCTTTTGTATTTCCTTCTTGTTGTGGATGCCTCTTTGTTGTGGATGCAGCTAGGGTGAGGGGTTTATCCCCTACTTCCAGTTTCGAGGCATTGCTCAATGGTACAAGACACAGCCTTTCCTCTAGATCTCATCTGTCCCTTTCAGTAAAGGGCAGTGCCACAGCTACCACTGTTTTCACTCCCTCTTCTTGTCTGTACTCACTCTTCCTGGAGACCCACAGGACTGCACCCCATGCATGCCAGCTGCTGGATATTATGACAGGAAGAAAAAAGAAAAAAGAAAAAAGAAAAAAGAAAAAAGAAAAAAGAAANAAAGAAAAAAGAAAAAAGAAAAAAGAAAAAAGAAAAAAGAAAAAAGAAAAAAGAAAAAAGAAAAAAGAAAAAAGAAAAAAGAAAAGGGCTGCTTTATTAAAGCTGCCCATTAAAAAAGCCTGATAATTTTTTTCACTGTGTTATTTTTGTTAAACATGTATAGAAATTCAAGTCTGTATTAAATAATAATAATAATAATAATAAATCTTTTAAAAACTAAAACCTGGTGTGTTTCAAAGCAAGGAGAAAGGCTTCCCATCTGCACAAAAGAAATTTAGTTAGACACAATCCCAAAAATCTGCTTGAGATTGAAAATGAGAGAAAAAGTATGTTTAGAAAACACTTTCAATATCAGAGATAACTGCTTTTTACTGCTACATTTATTGTGAAAAGAGGAGGGAGTCAAGCCAGCTGATCTGTCAGAAAGATGAAACAGTCACAGATGACAGAATGTGGCTAGATAGGGTGGATCTGCCACTTTTCTACTGTGGAATGTGTCTGAGGGATTTTAGGCATTAAATCTGCTAAAACATCCACTGAAAGGCATACCCTGTTAACCTGAACTGTTCTTAGCATGTACCCAGGATGTGGTTAGGGACCTATGGGCCAGAGATGCTCTCATCTCCAGCTTTTGGCTCTGGATCGCTGATCTCTGGGCAGGACCTCCCCTGGAGTCAGAGTTCTGAGTCTATTCCCCCTCCCTGCAGGAGCCAATCTGACTAAGCTAAGGAGTCTAATTGACTGACTCCAAAGTCTACTCCCTCACTAATAAGAACAATCGTGAAGAAAGGTAGAAGAAATATTCTGCCCACCAAGCTTTCCCTTGGGAGCTGGGGCTCTTTAGTTTGGCCATGTCACTTCTTCATTACAGCTCTGTGAGTCCAGCCCAAATACATCCTTGGTCCTGACCCCAACCCTGATCCTGGCAGACTGACTTGTCTTCCCATCTGGATCCTGGACCAGCTTAACTATAATGGGTTAGCAGGGCTGTCACTGGACTGATGCTGACCCTCATCACTGTCCCTGGACCTGATCCTGACCCTGCCTGGCTAACCTTCCTGACTTCTAGCTGGGGAGGTCACAGACCTTGCCTGCCTTGTTGCCACCCTCTGCTCCTGCCCTTGCAGAGCAGCTTGTCCTTGCTGCTCCCTGACATCTGGAAAGCATTAACCCACATTCCTTTTTACAGAAAATAGATGCCTAAAAGACACTTTGTGGCTCTAAATACATACCAAAGCATCCCAGAAGTCACAAACTAAGGCTCTGTGATTGAATCATGAGAACACCTATGCAGCAGAATATCACAGATTCATAAAAGCATTGTCTGGGAAGGACTTCTGGAGAAATCTAGTCCAGTCTCTTATTAAAAGTGTTAAGATCATGTCAAATCAGCTGTAGCTTTGTCCATCTCAGTTTGTGAAACATCCAAGAATGAAGAGTCTCTGTACCAGCAGTGCATTACTCTCTTCTCTTAAACTTCACCTCCCGAGGTGTAATTTGAGGTCATTTATGGTTGTAATTGGCACAAAACTTCAATTTCTCAAGTTCTCCTGAAATCCTTCAAGTCCCTTATTTATGGAATCACTAAAGTCTTTCTGGTACTAGAGTCTGAGTTGTCCTCTGGGCCATGTCAATGCTCTCTTTTGTCCCAGACACTTCACTGTTTGTTTGGTGTTAGTTACTTTTTTTTTTAATTTAAAAAGATTCAAAGGTTCATAATTTCTGTTAAAATATACGTGGAAAATGAGGCCCCTGCAGTACATTTATACCTTTCCAGCAGACTGCTGAGAGGGTGGACTGTATGATATTACAACTTGTGAAAAGGTGCATCGTACCGGGTACCTGCTGGAGTCCTGGGCTGGCCAGAGAGTCAGGCACAGCCCTGGCCACAACGCCTGGTGGAATTGCCTTTGATTGACCTAACCATCAATGCAGCCATGGGTTTTGTTTAAGAGACACTCGGTTATTCCCATCCAGAAGAGATTCCAGGACAAACCTAGTCTGCATGCTGTGCTCCTGGTCAGGGAAGCGGGACCCCAGAGTGAAACAATGAGTAATCCAAGCTGACGGGCTAGTGACCCGCTGACCCTTAGATAAAGAGCTCATTATTGGTGCTGTTAACGCAGGGAAAAGAGTGATCCAAATCTCCTTAAGTATTTCCACTAGATGGACAGTTTGTCAGGGAGCAGGGCATCTTGATTGACATCTCTTGGTGGGTGAAAAGGCTGCATTGGCCAAGTGTCACTCTTATTTCTGTCATGTGACACTTAAGGAGTACTTTACCAATTTGTCATTGCTGTGTTTTGCTCAAATGCTCCATTAAGTATTTAGTAAAAGAAATACCAGTGCTGCTTATTCTTTTGGAGTCAGGAATCAGAGAACTGCAGAGTTTACTTTTGCTGAGGGCTTACTGCAGCCTGATATGGCTGTTTTGGAGCATGGGAAAAATAATGACAGGGAAAAACAGTGGAAGTGTTCCTTTTCAGTATTTCTCATGTAAGAATTCTGAGCAGAGCCCTCCACGGCACTTTCTTTCTGAAAACTTAGTGACATATTTTGGTAATGCAGAGATGGCTTTTGCTGATGTTGTAGGACCTCATCAACATATCTGAAGAACGTGGTGAGGGACTCTCCTGTCAGTTAACAAGCTTACAGCTATTCTTTCAGGAGCAGACTCTATTGCTTTGGAGAATTCCAGGCAAACTGCTCTGCGGGGGCTAGTGGCAATTCCTCTCAAACTCTAAGTTGGGGCAGCACTGAATACTAAACCAACACTGAACACCAAACAACAATGATGCAGCTGAGGAAAAGGAAAAACACAGAAACACAGTGCTGGGTGCTTCAGTCTATGACAGTCAGACTGTTGCCAAGAGTGAAAAAATGTTTAAAAGCTTATATAATAGACATTTACAAATAATATTATCTCTGGATTTCCCAAATGTAGGCTGTGTTCCTTTCAGGCAAGCACATTCAGTTTCTACCTTATTTTTGCCCTCAGTGAATCATAAATACTGACTCAGAGAGACAGGAAGCGCTTGATAGCTATTTCTCTTCTGCATTTAGAATAAAGCAGACACACGTTTCTGTCCCTGAGGATATGCTGGATAAAGGACACGTCTGTGACAAAGAAGGATAAGAAATCTGCTAAAGCAGCCCAGATAATACATGTTAAAGAGGAAGTTGGTGAGGATCTTCCTGAGCACCCTAATGGTTAAGCAACTTGAAGAATGTAGCGTTACAAAAGATGGAAGGATTATTAGTCAAATCCTCATATTTAAAGGGGTTTGAAGACTTCAGCATCTATAATCTGGTTAGCCTAACATTAGCAGCAGGGAAACAAGGAATTTCATCTGAAGAAATGCACAGCAGAATTTAATTTAAAAACTCCCAAACAACCCCTCCCACCCAAAACCCTCCAACTCTAAACCTTTGAAAAGAGCATAAAAACTTAGAAGTTTTCTTCTTTTTCCTGAAAACAAAATAAAACAAAAATAGGTTCATTGGTTGATAAAGACTCTGTGTTGACTATCTCAAGGCATGGATTCAATGCCATATTACATCTTGACTAAAACTTTATACCCTGAGAACGAGGTGCTCTCTTATGCTGTGATGCATGGCTACTCTCCATGTCTCTAGGAGACATCTCTTTGAATGGATCTGCTCTTCCTCTCTGACCTTGAGGAAAGTATAGTGATGAATCAAAACACCTTTAACAATAACAAATGCCTTTCTATTCGATCCAGGAAAGGAGATGAAAAATTTAGGTACAGCTACGCGGGTCATTGAAAAGGCTGCTGCTCAGCTCAGCTCAGCTCAAGGGTCTCTCTACATCGACAACATTTGGCTTGCACTTATGTGTATTTGAATCTCTTACCTGTATTTATCTAACAAGCCTTTTGTTCATATGCCAATAGAGCTAGAATCTTGCCTCCAGATTATCTTACTTTATTGCTGTAGCGCCTGGTACAGCAGATAAAGCTTCTTATAATTCATAAATTCACATAACTAAAGCAGCTTATTTAGGTCTCCAAAATGGAGACCAGAAGTCAGCTGTAGGTTTTATGGACTCTTAAGAAGAATTGATGGTTTTGAAAGTCGGGTGGTCACTCTGCAGGCACTGTCTTATTTTGGAAGTCTGAATGGAGGAAATGTGAGGTTTCAGGGACTGCTCAGCAATGTGCCCTCACAACTTACACTAAAAACAGTGGCTGAATTCTGCATTTTTCAAATATCTGGGGAATCATTTAACACACCCTTTAAAGCCTCTTAAAATCCAGTGTAATGGGGGACAAGCAGGGATGGGCTGATGCAGCCTCTAGATGTATTCCTGGAAGAACATCCTTCCATATAAAAAACGTGAGGAAGATTTGACAGTGTATTCACACAGGGAACAGCAGGTTCTGAGATTAAATGAGGCAATAAGCTTTTTTTTTTTTTTCAGAAATCTCCTGTGTGGTACTGCAAAAACAGCTACAGCACCAGGTAGTGCGATGTCCTCTGATCAAATGAACTGTAGTACCTGAACACAGAAAAAACTGGATCACATAAGCAGCCTGCTCCAGGCTGCTTCCCTCTGCTACAAAAATATGTGCTTCATCCCACAACTTTCCTGGCATTGTCTGCCACAAAAGGCTTGTCTTTGTTAAGGACAGGAAACACCACATGATAATGTGCCTCTCCGCTCCTGATGATGCCTGTCCAACATCCTTATCCACAGCAGCCAAAGAGCAGCTGCATCTGCCTGTGCCTGCAGGGTGTCATTGTGGGAAGGATCTCACAGGGGTGTGTTGGCAAATGCTGGGTTGGCTAAACCTAGATGTAGGCATGAGGTAATACTTCATGTGAATTCAGAATATTCAAACAAATACACCTTTAGCATGTGTGAAACCATGATGGAAAGGTGGGCTCAGTAGCTACAAAAATAAACACAATGATTAGATGAAACCACTCTACCTCTGTCTGAAATACAGGAAAATCAAATCTAAGGAGTTCTGACTTATTCCTCAAGTTAAGTCTCAGGAAGCAGACTAGAAGTTTCTATCTTATATTAAACATATAAAGATGTTAGAACCCTACTAACTGCTCTAGGCCTATTCTTTCACATTTCCTCCATGTTAAGTGTTGTCAGTAAATTCCAGCCACCAGCAGCTTGCTGCCACTGTGATTAATACGAAACTGAGCATAATAGTCACAAGTATATCTTCACACAGTTATAGCCATTTCAAAATAGTCAGATAACCAGCCAGTATGGCCTGTTATATGCTGCTAGTTCAACATGGCATAAACTTACACAGCCCCCAGCAGAGCACTGAGAAGGGCTGGGTATTGCAGTGCACGCAGAGCCAGGCGTCAGCTGAGACACTAAAAGCAGTGGACAGATTTAAACTGAGATAAAGTACAACCCTTAGATTGCTGCTTGTCACTCCTCAGTCACTGTAAATGTAACCAAACAGAAAATACTATCAATCTGAACTGCTACAGTAAGGAACATGCTGCCATGTTGTGCTAAAACACCCTTGTGCTGGGCTGTTTTCAACACAATGTGTTGTTTCTGGTAGCCTTATAGCCAGGGACAGGTGGGAAAAGAAAATATTTACCACAGGCTGCTCCAAAGAACTGCCTAATTGCTTTTAACAGCAGTGAACACCCTGTTCCCTGGTTTTCAGAGTGGCTGCTGTGGACAGAGTTCTACAGGAGAGATCACAAACACTTAGGTCACAGTACCTGGTACCAAAAATACCAGAAGGGTATAGAAATGGGGTTTAGAAAACAACTTTTCTTTGCATTCTTTAATCTGCTTATGTTGAGAGACATCAGTTTTCTTCTTGTCTGTAAGACTTCTTTACTAGAACTTGATTTCTTGCAAGCATTAATCGAAATTGATTTCATTATGGGAGCTCTTTGGGATAATGGAAATAATTTCAAAACAAAACAGATGCAAGCAAATGAGAAAAGAGGAACCTGAATACTTCAGGTTGATTCCTTTCTGTATTGTTCCAGTTTTGCACTAGATCACAAATCGGTGGTGAATGGCAACTGAAAGGTGAGGACATCTGTTTAATTTTCTCATATTGGTTGTTTGCAGAATCTTTATGTTAAATGAGAAAGGGAGACATATCACTTTATGTTACCACACCAAAATTTATCTTTCATTATAGAAATTATTCTCTCATTAATTATTAGGGAAATATCTCTTTTATGGTGAGGTTAGTAGAAACAGTAATTGGAGTATGTTTCATGTCATAAATTTAGTACATTGTAAATGAGCAGTCATCTATATTAACATTTAAAAGAATCATTCCTACTTAGTAATGGCACAAGAGGTGCAGGACAGGTTCAGTGAATTGATGGAAAAGTGGGAAGAGTTGATACTTGAAGCAAAGACCACTTATCCCACTCAGCCAATAATCCCCAGGAAGAACACTGTGCCAGGATTTGACAAGATGTAAGAAAGGTTTCACTTTTGGGTGAGTGAATCTTGCATCTTGAACACATTGAAGAACAGATGCATGCTGTCACATAAAGATGTTGTCAATTTGTCATGTTTTTACATTTGTGTGCTATTGGATAAAGCTGGCTCAATGCTAGCTGATGTTTAAGGCACCTACACCATAAGTTCAAAGATTTCCACCATTTTGGAAAGCAGAATATGTGCTTGCCAGTGGCTTACAAAGCACTGGAATAAGAATCAATAATGAGTTTTTATTCAGAGTTCATTTGTGACACCCCGTACATCAGTTCTGTGAGTTCATTGCTAAACATCTGCAGAATGAGGATCAATAAATGCAAAAAGAGAAATTTAACAAATATTGGTCATTATGTTAATTAGCAAAGACAGTTACAAAGGATTTTGCAATCTGTAGAAAATTAGAGTAAATAACAAGATAGGATAAAAACAGAGAAATTCAGTTTCAATTAATACAGTTAATTCAACTAATACAGTTACCTCAAAGCTCTGTGGAAATCAGTGACAGGTTTTAGAACAGTATCATATGAATACAGATTTGTAGTGAATATCATAATCCCCTGATGACTTCTGTCTCAAATAGATCCTAGCAAATGCAGAAAAGATCTCTGGCAGGATAATGTGAAGGTTAAAGCTATGAGGAGGTCTAGGCACAAATTAAAAGGGAAAGGTACAACTGAGAGAGGCAATGTCCTGGGTGTATGAAACAACAAAACACGAAAAACAGGCATTTGAACACGGTTTGGCTATGGATTAGGACAAGGAAAAGAAATATCCACCCTGAAATTCAATAGACATAAAATAGTACAAGTACTGCATTTTCTACCATCTACAATTAACCTGTGTGGACTGCTGTCACAGGACTCCACTGAAGGAAAATAGAATAGTAAATTCCTGAAAAGAGGAGCATCTGCAGCTCAGCCTGAGATGACCATGGAATAAGAACCATGAATCCTCATGTGTTGCAGCATCAAGCCAGGACCAGCTGGGTCCCAGAGAAAAGTTCTTCCTTTGTGGACCGGTAGAGAAGGGAGCAGAAGTGCTACGGTTGAAGGGCAGATGCTGCAACAGAAGAACTGCTGCTTTGTAATGGCATCACAGCTTTTGTCACTGGTTTCATGCATCTGGAGGATAGGATTTGGTATTTACTGAGAAATGTAGTATTAAAATGCCAGCAGGCATGCTATGTCTTTTTAGTGCAAGTGATTCATATTCCTCTAAATCACTAAAACTGTGAGAATATATTTAGATTTTTATTGATCTCAGGAAGTGAAACAACTGAATGGCACTGAGGATTTTGCATTGAAATCAAGTTAGCTATGTATAGTAAATTATATTGTGCTTTTTTTCTCTTAATCCAAAAGCAAAAACTATTTTAAAACAGATTGTTGGTTAGTGGTTAAACCAAGATGAGGTCTTGGTTATTCTAAATTATGTTCTCAGCTCTGAGTCAGAACTCTGGTGTGAATTCAGACAAGTTATTTAACTTCTATGCATTTAAACTTCCTCATACCTGAAAAATGGATCTGCCAAATGAAGATACTGCTGAATCATTAAGTGCATTCTGTGTTCCAGACATGAAAACTTTATGGACATGTAAAATGTTATTACTGAGCTTTGTTTTGAAGCTGACAAATGAGTCGGATTCGTCTAGCTGTCACCGCACAAAACATAAATGTAATTCTATAGTAACATCATAGCTAAGGACATTTATCAGAGTGAAATTCTAGAGTTGCTGTCTGGTACCCCAGAAACAGCTTGGCACACTTATCCAGGCACATAGCAGGAATTATGGTAGACTGCTCGCCCTAGACCTATGCTGGTTTGGGGTCTGTTCTGCCCATCTCTCTCTTAATCTCTCTCTCTCAGGTCATCTCCAAACAGCTCCCTGGTCACTGGGCTAGTCACAATTTTCACATTGAAAAAGCACCAGAACAAGGTAATTTCCCTGCATTGCATGAAGAAATGCCATGGATGCCAGGTGAACTCAGGCCAGGAGCTGCATTCCTGTGCTATCTTCCTTTTCTTATCAATAGTCAATGTAGTTCCTTAATAGTGAGGGATATCATGTGAATGCTGCTGATTTTACTGGTCTACATCACACAAAGGTGTCCTGCAACTTGTCTGCTCCCAATTACAAAAAATGGAATTGAAATAATAATCCTCTTGGATTTGGCAGATTTGATTATATCTTGCTACCATGCCTTTTGGATCCATGCTGGCTCTTTCTCCTTATAGAAAAATCTTTACCTGCATCGTCACAGGTGCTGGATGATGCTGGAGGGGGCATTTGGGAAACCAGGAGGAGACACACAAGGCTTGGTATTACAGCTGAGTCAATTTACTTCTATCTGCCCAAGCTTGTTGCAGGCAAAAGAATGGCATGAAGGTTGTATGCAAGAGATAATCAGAATAAATGCTCCCAGCAATAACACCATGAGGAACAGACTGTGTAGAAGGTACAAACATAGGGACATTTTAGGCAGTGTTCACAGTGACTAGATGCCTGCAAGTGAAGATCACTGTGCTGTTCTCTATCAGCAATGCCACCTCCTGGTGTCCTGGATCAGGCCTAGGAGAAAGATCTTTTCTACAACGGATGAAAGTAATAATAAAAATGCACTGTAACCCTCACAGATACAAGAACTGCTTCTTGTTTGTGTGAATGTTGTGATCCAAGGAGTACTGTTTCGTTATTGCTATGCTCCTCTTTTCACATCTGCAAAAATAAACCTATCACCCCTCTTGAGCATCAGTGAAATTACTGGGAATTGCAGATGCCTTACTCCAATTTGTGAAAGAAATATCAAATGTAAGCACCAATTCTAAAATTTTGGTTCTGGTATCTTGTGCAAGCTCCAGGGTTGAAGACCATGGAATTGCATCTGGCAGAAGAGTATTTTAACACAGGCACTAAGGCACAACAACCTTGTTCTGCATAGTTCAACCTCAGCCTGAACAGTGCTGCCACTGGGGGAAAATAGCCCAGATTCCCATTAAACATTTGCTCAAATGCTGAGAGAGCTGGAAATGTTGTTGATGATATGAAGTGGAGAGCAGAATAGACTCCCTCATCTATTTCCCACAGCTGATAAACAGTAATGCCCTTCAGTCTCTCCCCAGCTGGCCCAGCTTCAGATGAGTAGCACAGTAATGAAAGCCTCCATATCCTATTAGCAGTTCTCGGGCCATCCGTGGTTCATTGGAGAAATGCCTGCTCCAAGCTGAGATGGATGGCTTCCTCTGTAATGAAAACAGAGTGAGGAGCAAGACTGCACCAGGAAGACCTGCTTCCACCTCATCCCTGTGCAGGAGGAATGATACTTGCAGGGGGGAGTTTTGGTAAGTATCTGGTACCTTTGTTTCACGTAACAAAGGAAAGACAAATGGTAACACATTCATAATTCTAACACCAGTTTTGACACAATAGGACAAAATGGTGCCTGAGGATTCCTGTGTATCAAGCAGATGGGCCATCCATTATTTTCCCTCAGGTCAGGGGTCATCCTAAAACGAGAGTCAGCAATCATTTTGCAGGGTATAACAAAACCATTTTTTTTGCCTGCTTCTTAATCCCAGAAAGCACTACTGTCCTCTACTTTTGTCCACATACATTATCATTTTTGTCTATTATCTGCATCCCCAGAGACCTAATAGTCTTTTCTTCAGTGTGGCTTGATCTGGAGCAGCTGTAAGCTTTGCTGCAGGCAGCGTCTGACAACTGCTTGCCTCTTGGTCAGTGTCAGTTCCCTGGGGGAGGGCAGGCATTCATTTCATTATTAAAGCATGGAAAAAAATCCTATATTCATTTAGATCCAGAATGAATACATAATATTTGGAACAAAGGGCCCATGTTCCAGTCCAGCTGGCAGTGCTTTTACCATTGCCATTCTTCAAGGCTAGCTCCTGCTTAAAGCATGCATTAAAGTCTTTTATTTAAAAATAATGGAATGTGCCGCAAAAGCCCTTTTTTCCTCTGTCAGTCTAAATTTCACCTTCCAACATCTCTCATTGATCCTCAAGCACTAAGAGGTTGTGTGGAACAGCACTTTTGTGAAAATAAAGATTGTTCAATTACAGTACTTGAGAGAAGAAAGCAATAGCTAAGAACAAGCCCAATGGTGTTTTGTTGTGGGTTTTTTTTTTCCAAAACCAGGTCTGAGTCTTATTTTGTCA
The DNA here is from genome assembly GCA_013400495.1 of Nicator chloris. Taxonomy (NCBI): domain Eukaryota; kingdom Metazoa; phylum Chordata; class Aves; order Passeriformes; family Pycnonotidae; genus Nicator; species Nicator chloris. The sequence continues at coordinate 136,564 of WAAE01016134.1, forward strand.
TATGTGTTCTCATTCAGGTGTTAGGTGAGTGCAAATTTTGTCCATAAATGTCCTCCATTACTAGGATAAAAATGGATGTTGATAACAGGGCTTATTGTTAGCTTACTACAGGACACCCTCGTAGTTCACATGATTAGCCAAGGTAAGATAGTGAGCTTCAAAACTGTTCATGTGCTTTTGCTGCAGTTGTCCAGCACAATCTGTTTATGTTCCCTTCAGTTCGAGACATGGAAGAAATGGGCTCTGAACCAGCTAGCTCCTCTTGATTTCAAGAAGCTAACCCTGAAAATGTGCAACATTGTACAGGATTAGGATAAAATCTTGACCCTGTTGATATTAAAGGACAAAATAATTTACATCACCAGGACAAGAAGAATCTCTGCGGTAAAACACAACTAATATTTCAGCCAGATTGCCTTCTTAGGGGCCTCCAAGGTGAGTGGCTTCATCATCCAAAGACTATGCAGAAAGGTAACCACAACTGAAGTGAAAGGCACTTTAAAGGTAAAATCAAACATCTGTGCATCATTTAATACCAAAATTAATTCAAAATTTATTCAAAATTAATTCAAAGATTTAGGCTGAGATTTGTCTGAAGCAATGGTAGCAACTTAAAGCTAAGCATGAATTCTGAATTACCATGTTCAGAGGGTGATTTATCCATCCACTCATCCTTACTTTAGATGGTGGGATTATACTTATTATAATTTATGTTGAAATGAAACCATACTTGAGACTTTCTTTTTTTTAATTGGTTAATGTTAGACTGATTTTGAATTCGGTTTCTTCAGCTTTTTACGGATTTTCACTCCTTGTGACATAAGATAATCTTGTTACAGGAAGGTAGGAAGGTTTTTTACACTGCTGTATTTTATATAATCTTTTTGGTAATGGAAGCAGGGAAATAAATGAAAATATTTACTGATATCTTCCTTAAAATTTGTGTTTGTGCAGGTATCATATACATTTTGTGTAACAAATAATTTTTCTCCACTTTCAGACATGTAAGACAACATTGTCATAAGTAGAACCAATAGCAAAATTTTTACCTCACAGGCAATTTCCTAATCCTTCTGAAGACATTTTGCACACAGACACTTCAAGCTGTAAGGTGGTGATAACTGTTTGGAGGGATTGAGACCAGGCTTGCCATCTCTTCGTCATTTACATCTGTTTTCCCTCAATGCACATACTTCATTCTAATTACTGTTAATAGGAACTGGTTGTGCAGTCTGAGGAAATCTGAATTAGTTGCTGTTCATTCAGCAGAGATGAAGATGTTTGTGACTAAATAAAACCCTGCCATTCTGCATGCCTGGCACACGGCATTAATTGGGCCACCACCTCGACAATATTGAAAGGGCACGGAGTGGGGGGAGCCATTTTCTCTTTATTTGTGCAGTCCATATGAAGGTCAAGAAGACTTGCAGCTGCTTTACTCTGGGAAACATAAGAGTGGCATCCTTCTTGCTTCTGTCTTTCCCTTCCCTTACATCTACTTTCAACAGCAAAACATGGAGAACATACTCAAACCGAACAAACCAGGAAAGGAAAGTTGAAAAGAAGTCTTTCAATGGCCTTAGATTCTATGCATTATGATGCCCTGGGGGAAATAAAGCTCATCCCAAGGAATGCCAGCCCTGAACACAGGTGATGTTGTGCATGGCTTGTTTCTGCTAGCTCAGAGTTCAGACATTCACACAGCTCAGTTACAGCGAGAGCGTGTACTGGCAGAGCTGTAGTGGCTGTTGGGGTGGGCTGCTGAAGCCATAGGCTCCAAATTGGTATCCCATTCTAAGTCAGCAATGTGCCTATGTCCTAATTTAATATTATATAAACCTCATTTGGATATTTGTTTTAATCTCAGTCTAGTTTTTTTAATTATTATTTTTTGTGGGGTTCTTTGTGTGTTTTATCTTGGACATCTCCTATATCAACTTTGTTCATCTGCTCCATGCAAAACCTCCTGAAGACTCTCTGTGTCACTGCCAGCTGTGAGGACTGTCCTGAAGGCTACATCTCACACCAAGCCCTTTATGAGGTACAATGCCCTGGCAGGGATGACTGCTGCAGACTTTCCTTGATCCTGACTGGAAGCACCCACTTAAATTGGCCAGAGATGTATAGGTTTGTATATACCAGGAAATAAAAAAGAGTCAGGGCACAGACTCAAGCTGTTTCCATGACAACTTGTGCTGCTTAATTGCATTTCCCCTGCCACATGTGGCTTTGGCCCATGAGATCTGTGATCTCCATCCAGCTCTGAAATTCTTCACAAGGTGACATACACCATGGGATACTCCACATTTATATACAGATAAAGATTCCCTGCAGTTTTCCTGTTTTACCTTTGGGATGGAAGAAGCCACATAATTGTGACCTGTGCACTTGCCTTCAGGGTCAGAAGAAGCCTCTTGGAACTGTTCAGCTTAATATGGACCTCGTCTGGGGAAGGGAATGGGAAATCCAGTGAACAAAGAACCATAGAATGATTTGGGTTGGAAGGGACTTCAGGGATCATTCGCTTCCAAGCCTGCTGCAATAAGCAGGGTTGGCACCCACTAGACCAGGTTGTTTAGAGCCTCATCCTACCTGGCCAAGTTACTACTCTCTAGTCAGCTGTATATTTCACAAGGGGGGCTGAAGAGATAACGTCCTGAGTTTGGCCAAGACAGGCTCAATGTTTTCAGTAGTCAGGAGGCAGCATGGCTAGATTCTGGGGGTTATTTTATACCACTTCACATCATTTTCCAGGGGCAGGACTCTCCCCTGGGTCAGGATAGGGTGGTGGAAGAAGTGGTTGGGTATTGTTTGGGGTCGGAACTCGCATGCAAATCACTCATTTCTTGTACCCTCTGTCATTTTTGCTATTACAGTTCATTTTCTTATCTCATTGCTGTTTCCAGTAAATTGTTCCTCTCTTAACCAAAGATCTTTACCTTTCGTGCCTCCATTGCTCCTCTCCATCCCACTACAGGGAGGGGGATTGGGAAGGAGTGAGTGAGTGAGCGACACATGGTTAGACTTAGTGAGGAACATCAAATTGGGGAGTACCATTCCTTAACTATCACAGTTATTTAATCTTTCTTCCTTCCATCTACCTTCTAGCAGCCCAAAGTCACCTGCAGTTTACTCATTTCCAGCAATCTTTCCACCATCTGCACTTCTCTGCTGGCTCTAAGAGTTCAGTAGGACCCAGGCTGTGGCCAGGTCTAAGCTGTCTTTATTTGTTTCTGCAAGATTTAAAACATGGGGTTTTGCTTGGGGCAACATTAGCAAAGGGATTTGTTTTAATATCTTATCTGAAATAAAACAAACCAAAGCATCACTTTAAAATGTAAAATTTATCACAAGAAAGTCTAAATCAACTGCTTGGTTTATTAGAGATCCATTTTTATTAGAAGAGTTTTGGTTTTTTTCAAACACCAGAATATTGGATTTTTCAGTTGCATACATACATTGCAGGCAAATGTTCAAACAAAAGTATTTCTTGCAATATGAAAATATGGATCTCTGGGCTCCAGAGTGAATAGATATAAGAATATAATGTGATATGATCACATTTACTCTAGTGATGCATAGGCACATTATGTGCATTCCTATAATCAGGTAACTGGCTCTTTTTACCTAAATTTGGCTGGGATCTTATTGTTCTTATTTTGATTCCCTTCAGAGTGATTAAACTGCATGATTTAGGCTATGGCACCTGGAAGAGAAGCAAATACACAGTGTGCCTGCAATTCAAATTTTGACATCCATGTATACTCCCTGGAGCTGGCATCTGCTACAAGAAACACTGCGGAGAAAAGGGCAAAAGTAGGTGTTGAAATGTCATTATTCTGCAACCGTTTTTGTAGTACCTGACCAAATTTTTAAAGTAGGCAGTGACCTTATGGAAAACTACTGTAGTTCAGAGAAGGCACTACATGCTATGTTTGATCAACACGGCTTACCTTTAGTGAAACTAAACACTTCCAAGGCCCAGGTGACTGTGGACATCAGTGGGCCAGCCCTACCTCTCAATCAGAACAAAGTGCATAGGGGATTCTTACCCTCTCCTCTGACCTGTGAATTCCATGTGAATAAGTGCCCAGGAAAATGATCTGGAAGGAATTGGAGGTACAAACTCCACCCAGGACTGTGGTCACTTTGAAAAGGCCAGGATAAGCATGCAGTCCCAGCACTTCAACTAGATGCAAACCTTTTATTCATCTAGAAAGTCAGGATCCCTATTTGTGCATGACTTTAGGGTGGAGTTTTTTTTCCTGTTCTAGCACATTTTTAAGTAGAAATAGTCACCCACATGGTAATGCCTATGGTGACATATTACTTAAGGTCATGTATATTAGACAGGACCTGCAATTACTGAGTAACTCTTGAAAGAAGTGGGATCTAAAGACAAGCCAAAGAGAGATCCAATCAGCATATAGGCCTTACCTGTTTTCTGAGTTCATGCTCTGCCTTTTGTCACAAAGATGAGAAATTTCTGCTTGTTCTACTGCCACCAGCTGCCAATCCCCCGAGCTGCTAAAGGCCAACCCACCTGCTTAATGTTCCTTCTCACCAGCTAGCAGTACAAAACACCACTAGGAAAATGATGTTTTCATGCTACAGAAACCAGCAAACCAGAAGTAAAGCAAGGAACAGCTGCTGCCTTGAGAAGCCTCAGCCTGAGCTCCAGGCTGAGCACTCATCCTAGCCACAGGCTGCAGAGCAAAGCAGGAGCAACAAAAGTGAATTGCTCAAGGGAGTGCAAAAGTTTGAACATGAGGCAAATGAAGCATGAAAAACGAAGCAGTGAACCAAACAATTATTCACCACTACAAGAAAATCCATTAAAGAAAAACAAAGCCATCTACAATAGCGCAGCTGAGGGAGGTAGAGATGAAAGCGCAGAAAACAATCCCCCCTGAAAAGCTATCTTGACATTCTTGGAGTAAGGAAGAAAAGTAGGAGAAAAACAGAGAGGGGAAAAGGAATGGGGGAAGGTAAAATATCAAAATGCAAATTAGTAAGCTTCATCAGAGGATTCGTTCCAAGACATGCAAGGAAAAGACTAAACAAGAGCTACTGCCTCTCTGGGAATGGTGCCGTCTCACCGCATGCAAGGAGAGAATCTCAGATAACTGAGGTAGAATAACAAATGATCATGGAAATGGTAAGGTGAATGGTGAAAAAAGGGGGGTTCCCCTATAATCATATTCAAGATATTGTACATTCGTCACTACTGTGTAGTTCTCTGAGGGTTTCATTAGCAATAAATGGAATTGAGGTCAGTTTACTGTGGTACTCTGTTAGTAAGTAAAATTTTGAACATACTAATTTTGTCAAGTGCCTTTTTCTTCAAAGAAGCTGCTGCTTAGTGCATGGCAGCAGCAACACCAAAGATAGTTAGGGGCACACACCCTTTTCCAGAACTTTCTCCTGTTGAGCCTGATTGACAGATAAAGTCTTATAGATTTTTTTTTCCTCCATGACACTCACATATGAAAAGATGCTTGGGGCAATCCATTCACCATTCCATCAATCAGGTTATAAAACTCAGGGAAGTGTACTTAGGTGACACCAAAAACATGTATGTAATGCATTCTGGGATGTCACATTGTTCAGAACAAAAAGGCAAAGGAAGCAAATTGTCTATACTCCTTGGATATATATAGTACCAGTCTAGAACATAAAAATCATTTAATATTTGTTATGAATAAGCATGAGCTTGCTTCAAATGCCAAGAGGTCTACACTCTCTGCCTATTATATTTATTGAATCCTTTTGATTTCCAAACACATTAATCATAATTTGAAACTTTGCTGTCTGACTAGGAGAACTAGAATATTTTCCAAGTCCTAAATGGCTGCTAAAGCACAACGAGGTGGATCCAGGAGCTGAGGCTTTTTCTGTAACTCTGGATAGCATTGGGTTACCCCACTTGCATAAAATGGCAACTAAACAGTATATTAGCTACTGTGTTGGAACCTGGATATTTATCCCTAATGATGAACAGTGCTGGAAGGGTGAGAGCAGAGATTCCCTCTGCTTGAGGCATGCTATATCTAAAACGTGAAAGGGCAGGCTTTAAGTATAACATGGGACATTCAGAGGTGAAAACTCTTATTTGGATTCAGTTTCCTGAAGAAAAATTCCATTTTCCAAATTTTGAGAAAGACCAGATTTCATAAATAGCACCAGGCTAGGCTGTTTGCAAGGGTTAAATACTATTAGTTGCTATGAATATTAGCCTAAGATTAACACACACGAAGGCATAATCTATATTTGGAGTCAGCTACCAGTTTAAAAATAATTTAAAATTTGATTTAACATAAGACTTCATCACCTCCCTACAAGCAGAGGCAACATAACTTATCTAAAACACTAAAACCCAGCTAAGGAAATATATTAGAGAGATCTGAAATGCGTGAAGCACTCAGATACTTTAACATCTTTTTAAGAATAGAGATCTTAACTTTTGCCATTATTGATTCAATTCTACTCAGATTCATT
>WAAE01016135.1:0-151926 GCA_013400495.1 Nicator chloris
ATGCATGGAGAACAGATTTTTTTATTTTTAGCACTTGTAATTTTGCTGGAGCTTTAAGATTTTTTTTCCTGACATACGTTGCAGCTTTGTCAGAGTACTAATAAATATTTCAACTACCCAACAGGTCAAAATGTCAGTGCTAGCAAACCTTAAAAAATGAATTTAACATATCTCATTCCCTTTCTTGTTGCACTGTTTGTCATAAACTAGTCTCTGTTTTCTCTGCCAATGGCTGTGCTGGATTTTTGAGCTATGTTGGCTGTTAGGATGCAGCCTGGGCAAATGAGCACCTGACCTATAGAAATGCTGTGGATTGAAGAACAAAAGTTTCTTCAGATGACTTTTTTTTTCTCTTGGGTCCTGCCTGCTGTTTAAGGTTGGTGCTATTGTGGGTTTTGTGAGAAGAAGCCTTTAGGAAATGAAGGGAGCCTAAGATTGTAGGGGGAATAATTTGAAGACAAAACCACTTATTTAGCTGTAACAAAATCAGTGGGAAGCTGATGAATACAGTTTACAGAATTCAGAGGGCTGTGAATTTTTGTTGACTTTCAAAGCTACTAGCTCTTTATTTTTGGAAGGCCTATTGTAGTATAATATAATTGATTTCAGAGGCTAGTTTTATAACTTGTTACAGTTAAGGTCATCAGGAATATAAGCACGGTTGGAGTTGCTGCATTACACTGAGGGTTTACAGTTAAATGAAGAATAATGACAGGTAGGTAGCAATGTGGTTTTTATTAGCAATGTTTTTCACCAGACTCTTGGAGAGCAGTGGTGGCATAGTGCACACACATCCCTGAATTTAAAGCTGCAGATGTAATCCAAATCATCTGAAGCTTGCAGCATTTGCCAAATATGCCTGTGCTAGCTGCAGTCATGTGTTGAAAAGAACATGGTTTGTGGCAGAATTACCAGTCATAAAATACATTTGTATTTTCTTTCTAGGATCAAGTAGAACACCCTGATTCAGCAGAACTGGCTGGTTGTGCTGCAGTCATCATGAGAAAGCACAGGGTCATTTGTTTCTTAACATATGTATAAGAAAAAGGTAAGAGACAAGTTCTGCTTTAGAATATAAAGATTCAGAGTTCTGCACCTGAAATGTTTTTTATGTGTTCTTCTGGGTATATATTTATATACATACACCTTTGTATATGGATGTATCTCTTCTATAGAAGATGGAGTATTTTTAGCATTTTGTTGGTTTGTTTCTTACAAGAGTAATTGCCCCATTTTAGAGCAAAGATTGTGTCTTATTTTGTTTGGGAGAGGGGGAAGGTGGGTAAAGTTTTTCTTTCTCAGTCTGTGCTGTAGCCAGATCTCATCAGTTCTAAATAAAGCTATTGCTCAACTCTGAACAAAGTGTTCATTACAGCAGAGGTGCCTGACTCGCAGGGATGGCTAACACACAGATTGCTGAAGGGAGCTGGAACAAGGTGTACACTTGACCATTGTTTGTTGGGGTTGAAGGAAGTCTTCAGGAGCCCTGAATCTGAAAAAACAGTCTGTCCAGTCAATCTGTACATCTGTGCTGTCATGCTACGCGAAAATGACATTTTCTGGATGTGTGATTTTTATCAGGATGTGTGATTTTTATCCGGATGAATGAACAATGTTTGGTTTCAGTTTGATCATGCCTTTTGTGACTTCCATCTTAGGAGCTTTTCATGGATGTTTTTTGTGAGGACTATAATAATCTATTTAAGCATTTTGTTTAGTAAGAGATTACTGAAACGTGTAGGTTCACAGTTTGATATTGAAAAAGTTGTCTCCATAAGGACAGCATGACAGAAAATCCTGAGATCCTATTCTGGTTCTTTACATATTCTCTGGTTTTTAGGTCTTTGCTGTGAGCCCAGTAGTTGAATGTATTGTTTCCTTTCACTGCATTTTTTATTACAGTGTTTTAATGTGATTATGAGCTGATCATCCACTGTTGAAGACAATTCAACAATTCAAGGCTGCCAGTTCCCGTGGTGAAAACATCCCAAGGATAATTTAGGATGTGTAGTGCAGAAGATGATGGGTTACATAATCCCTTATCATAGAGCTCAACACAAACACGAGTCTGGCTGCTTTGCAGGTAGAACACAAGGCCAGTCTCTTGTACAGTTCATTTCCCAGGAGCAAGCTGGCATGTGGGTTATCTGAGCTCTCTTGAGAGGCAGTGTCCAAGGCTAAGCCTGTTCAGAATGACACCTAATTTTAAGGGAGGTTTTTCTGTCCTTTACTTCTGTCTCCTTCTCTCCCCCACTATGCAACTGTTGTGTCTGAGTGCTGTGATGACAAGGGCAGTAATTCTGGGTAGATATGACACACACATTTCTGGTACATGCACCTTTAAATTTAGACATCAAGGGAGAATAGAGCATGTAAGCTTCATGGAATGTAAGTTCCTAAGTTTCAGAAATGAAGATGATGATGAGCCCATGCTGTTGTTATGAAGAAATTGATAAGTAAAACACACTTCCTGAATTATGTATGATCTGTTATCCAACAGGAGCTTGAAAATAATCTGATTTGACAGGCTGCATGTTTTAATTAACTCTTTGCCCTGAAAGACAAGATGACTCTGCAATGGGTAACAAGTGATCTTGAATTCTGGGCTTATATACCAGTGGATAGTAACCATTGTATTCTTTTTTGTATACAGTGTTAAAACATAAAATTGTACTGTTTTTTCCAAAGTTAGTATTTTCTGCCAAATTGTTGCATGGAGGACTGTATTTTTGAAAAAAACATCTCCTGTTTTTTTACTCATTGGTGGTTTATGCTTCCTTTTCTGTGGCACAAGATCCTCTCCTTCATATTATTCATCCCAATATGTAGTAATTTAGGAAGTATCTCCTTTTTTGTGGCATACAGCTAAAATTACCACTGAAACTTCTTTCTAATTTGCTCATGTTTTTATTCTCCTTTTTCCAGAGTCTAAGTGTTGTGTGTTTGCTCATCAGCTTCTCTCCATGCCATGACTCAGGATATTTGAGCAATACTACAGAGTTTCACAACTATTAAGGATCCTTTAAAAAATGTCATGCCATCCTTTGTACTAAGAGGAACTTGGGGATTAGAGTAATTCTAAAAGTCTTCCAAACTTTCATAGTACATGTGAAATGCAGTCAAAAGTTTCAAAACGCCTGTAAAGGAATATGCTTTTTATTTAGTTTGGGCATTTAATAAATATATTCAAAATAAAATTAAATTCTAAACCACAGAGAAAACAGGTACTCAATTATTACAGCATGCTGTGTTAGAGCATATTATTTTCTATTTTGTTCTTGATTTGCTGGCTATGGAGAGTTGAAGCATTAGATCTTCAACTGGCAAATACGTGAGTTGCTGACAATCAGGAAGCTTTGCTGATCTCTGTTAGGAACATGAGTACTTGTCCTCCTTTACTGTCAGACAGAGGAGAGGACATTAAGGACTTCTGTGGATTTGGCAGTGTGTTTTGCCCTTGGCAGAAACTTGCAGAAAAGCTTCGGGGGTTTTTGTGTTCTTTTATATAATAATAATAATTTTAGATGTTAGACCTGAAGATTTGCAGCTGACCTTTACTGAGAAATGCCTACTGCAACAGAGAATGAGATCTCATTTAGAGTGGCTGTCAGCTTAGTGACTGTGAGTTTAAAAATAAAAGGTTCTCCATATATCCTGGTACATCAGTGAGTGAAATAACAATAGTGATATAAAAGGTCTTTTCTCTCTTCAGTTGGAACTCATGAGCACAAAAATCTTTTATGACATTTTTCAGTCTTGCACTGCCTCACTGACAAATACTCTTTGCATCATTGACCTTAGTAGCAGGACTTTGCCTAGAAATAATTATACATATCTTCATCAACTGTCTGCTAGGAGCAATGTTACCATTATAATGTAAATTAAATATATTATAAATGGATGTGAAATCACCTGGTATTTTGTACAGAACAGTCCTACTTTTGAGAGTCCTGAAATGCAGCTGGTGATCAAGGTGGGCAGTTTTTGCATTGCTTATGTTATGATCTGTGCATCTGTGCACAGTAAAAGATATGGCAAATCATCTGTTTTCCTTGCAGAAGGAGTTAATCTGAAATCGCAGAACAGAGGACAAATCTAGGAGTATGTCAGATGACAAGTCTAGTTTATCTTGGAATTATTTTGCAAATGGTCTTTTTTCTGCTGACGCTTGTTGCAATTCTAGGTTAGATTAATTTTCTTTAAAACTAGCTTCTGTGTATATCTTTAACACTTGCCATAGTCTAATTATATTAACTAGCAATGTATTTATGTTGTATCATGCTCATCTTTTAGAACAACCATATACAAAATTTTAAGTTGACCCTGAAAACTTGAACTCTGCATTTTGTGATATTTTAATGCACAGTCTTTTGCTATCCATAACCTAACTGCAGCTGTTGCCCATAATCAATGCAAAACGGTTGTACCGTAAATATTTATAATTTGTAAATTCGTAAATACAAAATGTTGTAGTAATGGAAATAAAGGTGGTTGATGTTTTCTTCAAATCCAGATACTGTGGGGATAATGGTATTGTTTTAAATTGGAAGCTTCCTCTAATGTGTTGTATCTCTGGTGGAAAAAAGCAGGTTTTTAATTGAGCTGTCAGGTCTAACACTGCTTCATGCTGCAAAATAAGGTTCTCGCCCTCTCCTCCTCCATTGCCTTATTTCACAACAGTGAAATCCAGCTCTGAAGAGAATAAGGCTGTCTTGGATGATGTTCAGAGAACAGATCAAATCAAGGTCTCTCTGTGGTTTATAGGTTATGGCACACATTTCCCACTGAAAATGTCTCTACTGGTAGTGTATGTTTGGAAAAAATGAATCAGGGTGTCTTGTTGTTACAAGACTTTGGTAGTGAGGAGCCCAAGTTACTGCTGTTAGGGCAAAATATTACTTCTTATGTGAAGATAATTATGTAATGATTCAGGGTTGGGGTTTTGGCCTTGGTTTTGCTTTTTTTTTTCTCATTTCTCTCTTGTCATCTTCTTTTCTAGCCTTGAGAGCATTATGTCTTGATGAGACTATTTACTTCTGTGCATTTTGCTAGATTTCCAGAGGCTGCCTTTCAGGGAAACAAGGATTATTAAAGTAGACATTTTAAGAGGTAGCAGAATTCAAGTAACATCCATTAAGTCCCTTAACAACTTTTACAAGTATGAGTCTTTGAAGCATCTCAAGAGAAATGAGGACTGACACAGAATACTGCTAGCCTACTGTACATTAAAAAATCAGAAGCACAGGGAGTTTAAACTCCTTGCTCAAAGCCACATGAACTAATTGGTGGTAGCACAGATCTGAAAGTCAGGTCTTCAGATTTTTTAGTTGGCCTTTCTGGTTCTCTAGACAGGTTTGTTTTTTTTTTTTTGGACTGGTGTCACAGCAGTTTTGCTCTTACCATTATGGTGATCCTGATAGCCAGACACATTAACGTGAGAGACTGGAGGTAATAAAATTCAAAGCAAGTTTGGGGAGGTTGTTAATCTGAAAGAAACAAGTTTAAGCACACAAATAATTTTTATTCCTGGAAAATACTTTTGATTTATGTCTGTAATGTATGTAAAATTTGATTTACAAAGGACTTTTCCCCTTAAATCAGGACAATATGTAATGGAACACTGCTGACTGAAGGTTAAGCATCTGATTGTAATTTGTTCTCTGGCAGGTTTAGACAAGGATCTGGTGGTCGTTCCCTGACAAATGGAGAACTATTTCCAAGCAGAGGCATATAACCTCGATAAGGTTTTAGATGAATTTGAGCAAAACGAAGGTGAGTCATTTTGAACAGGATTGTAGATGCACATCAGATGTCTTCTACAGAGAACAGTATAGAAGAGGGGGAGGTCTGTGATACCCTTTGTGGGTTTGAGTTGCAAATTAATCTCAGAACTTACAAAAAACATCCGTTAATTTTGCATGGCGTCTTCAGCATTTCTTAGTAGCATTCTCTTCTGCTTCCATTCATCTTGTTTACCTTTGTAAAATTTCTTACTCTTTTAATAGCAAATGTTCCATACACTTTCAAAGAAAGGTTTTGTGAAACTTAATCTCAGTTAGCAATATTAAAATCATTTATTTTAAACAAATCAGGCAAAACTTGCTTTAAGCTTCTTTTGCAGAAATGCTTTATTAGGTCACATAAATCATGTAATGAAGGTTATCATGTTCAAAGCACTAAATTTTTTGCTTAATCTAATTGGTAATTCTTTGCTGTCAAGGAAGTTGAACTGTTCATTTTATGGGGGTGAGACTTATTCTAGGCACTTCTAGCTGTCTAAAATACAATAATCAATACTTTAAAGCTGCTTTTACATATTCAACCTGATACTAATTGGGGTAGCTCTAAACTTCTTGAGTTCCAGAAGCATTATGGAATTACATTGCTAATGGTTGACCAAGGATGTTGGTTATGGCAGGTGAGCTTTATTTTTGCGTCTGTATTTGAACACTTCTGCACTTCTATTTGGGACATTCTAATGCAGCAGGATTAATAGAACCTGTAGCTTTAATATGACTAAGTTTTCTTGTTTAAACCCTTTCTCAGATGCCACTGTTTCACCTACTCTGCTGGGAGCAAAGTGGAATCAGATTCTAGATCCACCTTCTCGTCGTCTGTCATTCAACTCGACTGTGGCCAACGTGAATGAAGCTACAACTCCTAATGAGTGTCAGCAGAGATTAAAGTCTTTCTCCTTGTCCCACTCAGTGACTACACCAACAGGAGGAGGAGATCACTGTGCTAATGGAAAGGATTTTAGCATAAGCCCAGAGACCCCAGTCATGTGGATTGATGATCAGGCAGCAGCAGATGATCAGTTGATTAAAAGAAATAGTAATGGGGATGATCAGTGTAACTCTGTGGAAGCAGGAGAAAAGAAATGTGGAAATACAACTTGCTTGCCAGAGGAGAAAAATGTGCTAGTGGTGGCAGTCATGCACAACTGTGACAGAAGAACACTACAAAGTGGTGATGTGGTGGATTGTACAAATTACAGCAGTCAGCCCCTAATGGACTCTATTAGCTTTACACTGGATAATGAAAACCGACAGAGTGACCAGTTTAGCGTTACAGTAAATGGATCCACAGAAAAGGATATTGATACAGAAAAGCAAGTAAACAGGCTGTGCACTGAAGATGACTCTGTAAGTCATTTGATTAATGCTTCATCTGAAAGCCTGACCGCTGCGTGCCCCTCCTCTCGATTAAAGGAGGATTTTAATATGAGTAAAGATTTGCTATTTTCAGAAGCTACAACTGCAGGGATCAATGCAGTGACTCTCTTACAGAGACCAGTTGATGGTACTGCTAAAATGCAAGACAATTGTGCATCAGTTGAAAATCTCACAAGTAAAGCCATTCCTCAGAGAACAGATCTAGAAGCTAGAAACTCTTCTGGTTCCAGTAGTGGAAGCTTAATCGTAGAACAGGAAACAACCCAGCAGTTGCAGTCCAGGCTATCTGGGCTCACTGAAACCTGTCAACCTAACGTGGCTGGAAGTGGCAATTACAAGGAATGTGTTGCAGAGGATGTTAGTGCCACTGAAAGCGAAGTCGTTGAATGTGATAAAAATCTCAGCACAACGGAATTGCACATCATGGCAGAATGTTTCCCTGAATCTCAGGAGATGACTAATTGGGAGCTGACAAAGTTGAATGAGATGAATAATAAGCAAACTCTAGGAGAGAATGAAAGACTTTTGCAGACCAAACAGCCTGATGATGCATGTGGAAATAGCAAAGAAGATGAAGATGGGGTATTGGAGGCAGGCATAGACTTAAAAGGGTCTGGTACAGATGAGCTTGGAGGGTCCAGTCTCTCTGATGTGATGGCTACATCAGCAGCAAGCTCTCTGTCTAATGGTTGTGATTCCTATGGAATGCAGAACCCAGTTGTTGCTCATGTTCCAAAGACTTTACCCTCCAAGGAAGACTCAGTAACAGAGGAAAAGGAGATTGAGGAGAGCAAGTCAGAATGTTACACTAATGTTTATGAACAGAGAGGAAATGAGACCACAGAAGGGAGTGCTCTTATTTTAAACAGCACTGGTGACCACATAAAGAAAAATTATTTGCATAATCTTTGTAGTCAGGTTTCATCCATGCAAGGGCAGAATTCACCAAAACCAATGACTAACCTGCAATATATCAGTGTTCCTTTTGGTGGTGCAAGACCTAAGCAGCCCACAAATCTGAAACTGCAGATTCCGAAGCCATTATCGGACCACTTACAAAATGATGTTATTCCCCCAAATTGTGGAGGTAATAGTAAAAACAAAAATGTCTTTGGTAAGACACAGTTAGGGGATGCAGCAGACACGTTTCCTGGTGAAACATCCTCAAATGCCTCTGGTACTGGTTCTAATGGGGAACATTTGGACGAGTATGAATCTGGAGTCTCTAATAGTTCGTGCCTTGCAGTAGCCCCAGATAGTCCAGATAATGATCTCAGAGCTGGTCAGTTTGGAGCTCCAGCCAGAAAGCCTTTTACGACTTTGGGTGAGGTGGCTCCAGTGTGGGTTCCAGATTCTCAAGCACCAAACTGTATGAAATGTGAGGCCAGATTTACATTCACCAAAAGAAGGCACCATTGCAGAGCCTGTGGGAAGGTAAGTTCATATTTTGTGAATAAGCTCAAAGCACCCTTTTTTCCCTGATGCTGCACAACACTGCATCAGAGGACTTGCTAAGCTACTGGATATAGTTACCTGTGACACCTCTTCCTAAAAAGCTGTGTCTGAGTGAAGCAAAAATGGGAATTTCTGAGCTCTGATCTATTTAGGGTACCAGTAAAGAATAACTAATTGTTATTAGTCTAAATGAGCGGTTGTATTTGTTGATTGCAATGATCATCATCCTTGGGTTTATGTCAGAACTCTTATAAAATTACTAAGTGCAGGAAACTGCTTTACAGAAATTACTGCATCAATAATCCCCTGAAAGTTGCTGAAACAAACTTGTGCATTGGGAATGGGCTGTTGGATTGCTGGCATTCTTGCTGGTTTACACTGCTGATCAGCTCAGTTATTCTCAGTCTTCTTTACTATTCTTATATTGCTTACATTATTTTAAATAGTATTAACATGGCTTTAAACATATATTTGCTCCTGGGGGGGGAAACAAAAAGTGGTTAACTGTGACCTGGTGCATGTCCACATGCTGGGAGGTGTCATAATGAAGACAATTAAAGCATAATTTCTGTATCACTTTTTGTTGTGTAAGAAATACTTTATTGTTGAGGGTGTTTTAAAATTTTATGTATGTGCCATCTAGGTGAGCTCAAATTCTTATGTGATGAATTTATTGTAAATTATTGTAAAGTATTTCCAAATATCTTTTACTGAAATACATGTCAGTGACATAAGTAGGTACTCAGGGAAGAAATAATGATGATTCAAAAGCAGTAAACTAACACTCTTGTCAATTAGGTATTAATAAATATTGTAAAAAGAAATACTAGAACCAATGAGAACTAGAATAAAAATAACCTTAGGCCTAATTCAAAGGTTTCTGAAGTTGATTAAAAGACCTCCTGGCTGCTATGGGTGATAATTTTTGCTACCAGAAGAGTGCAGGGATAGCAGAATGACGTGAATACAGGACCTAGAAGAAGCAAATCTGTCAGGAAAGCTCAAACCCTCCTGCCAGCTGGTTGTGGAAGCAGCCCAGCAGAACCCCTAGGCTTGCTCCTGTGAGATGGAACACGTGTCCCTTTAGGATCCAGAATGCACAGCACTCAGTCTCTCACTGCAGAAATGCTGAGCAGTCTTTCCCAGGACACTTGTAAAAGCTAAGCAAACATTCCTTGTGCACTGCTCCAGGACTTCCAGCCAGCTCTGCCCATCCTGTTGCAGCTTGGTTGCAGTGGAAGTCCTGATGTGGAGTCACTAACCACAGGTGATCAATGAGCATCACATAAAGCACATGCCTGCCTTCAGTGTAGTTTTGGTTTATGTCAGGGGTCTCATTTTTCTCCTGGCAGTTAAGGAGAATCTGTAAGGCGTGGAAGTTAAAGGATTGTCCATGATTTTAGCTTTGGTATGTTAATTTACACTGTTATTTAGATTTTTTTTTAGTTGAACAAATATGACTTCAATTTCCATGTGCAGTAAAATTTTCTACTTATTTTTGTGTTTTAAACAAGTTTATTGCTTGGATTTAATTGCTTCTCTGTAACGACTGAAGCCCTGAATTGCACAAACGAATGCAGAAAATTAAAGTATCTGTAAATGGATAAAACATGCAATGATGGAACAAGGCCAAACATTTCTATATGGTTTTTATTTTCTTTTTATTCTTACGTTATTCTGACAAACCTTGACAAGAACCACGAGTGCCAGTGAGTTTTTTTGATTATATGTGGGAAAAGGATAAAATAAAAAATCCCCCTGCTCAGTAGACAAACTGACTCAGTAGACTTAGAATGCATTGTTTTTAGAAGCTTTTGTTAGCAGATGTTTGTCTGGGCTAAATTTGCACAAGTGCAGCCAAAAGATGTGGCAGAAAGGACTCATTAATAAATACTAAGGATCAGTGTAAGTCAAATAATACTCAGCACTTACTGCAAATTGCTTTATAGCCCTTAATACCTGTAATGATTCTGGGCAGAGAGAGACCAAAGCTTTGACAGACAAGCTCTGATGAATGTGGCTGCAGTGGCTTGAGAAATCCCAGTTCTCAGCTGTCTGCTCCTGCTTTCTGTTCACCATCTCCAGCCCCAGAGCAAGTCCTGTGGACCATGTGTGGTATAGGTAACTACTGAACCACAGGGATGCATCCACTGTTAAATATCTGAATCTCACTTAAAAGAATTGGGGAGACAACATCTTCAGCTTTTGCAGTTAATTGTTTTGAAAGGAAGTCATGGGATTAAATATTTTGAACACAAGCTTTTGCACAACAGTTTCTTTTTGAGCTTTATTAGCATCGTGACAAATCATTTTAGTAGGGGTGAATGTATCTGTTTCATTTGGGAATAAACACTGCATTTAAAAATAGTTGAGTGGCAACTGGGAAGTCTGTCTGGGTTTTTAATTTCAGAATAATAATTGCAAAGTTAAAGGATGATATGAACCATTTGGATTGATAGAAAATAAACAGTAAATTTTGAGTTAAAATTAAGAACCCAGTGAATGTCAGTGAACACATAAATTGTGTGCTACGTATTTATGTACTTTCTGTTGTCAGATGAAATCATCACCCGTGATAGGAAAACCAGAAAATTTGTATGCAATCTTTTTTATTGACAACCAAAACTGTATTTTTCCACTAAAATACTAAACGAAATCAGTAATTCCATTCCAACTAATGCTTTAACAGCTCCTAGTGAACCTGAAAACCCTAGTAGCATAAAAACTTGCTTTGACATTGCTCAGTTGTTTTTTTATAGCATGATGTACTGAGATAATGACTTGGTGATTGTTAATAACAAGTCTGACTTGTCAGTTGTGCTGGATTGCATTCTCTGCATTACTGCTGCTCAAGACTGATGCAGCCTGAGAGAGGAGGTGGGGGTGTTCTGTCATTGCTTCTATTTTCTCTTTTAATATTTAAATCATTGCATTTGGGAGCTTTAATGAATGCAAAATGTGTTGTTTGAAAAAGGGTCCTAAATTAGATATTAATTTGTGTTGGACCTTCATTTGTGGTTGCTGACATTGATTTTTCCATGTTCAATACTGAATGAACTTTTGACTGGAAGTTTTGCCCAGTGAACTGAAATGATGTCAAATGTCTCTAAAATATCCTGTGATGTTGTTATTAATATTCCCTAGAATACTTGTAAATCGGGTTAAGATGTAAGTGCAGAAATCAGATTGTTCAAGTATATTTACTTTGATTTTTTAAAGGTTTTTGCATATGGGAAAGGGTGGATTTTATTTTTGCATTACAATTTCAGTGTATGCTTAATTAGATTTTGTTTTTGAAATATTTGAGTTGTCATAATTAGAAAACATTAAAATTGGTTCTAATGAGACAAAGCTGAGCTTTCTGCACCTTTGATTTTCAACTCTCATGTTGAGTTCAGAACCTTTTGCTTATTTTAAACACTTGCCACTAAAAACCTGCAAGTAACAGGGTGCAAAGTAGTTGTAATTTGGTGTGATCTTTAACTTGGTTGAAATTTAGTTAGGCTTAAACACATTTATATATAAGAATCCTATGTAGCTTCTTGTCTATATTACAGAAATAATGCTGCTGGAATGATGGAATATTTTTTTTAATTTAGAAAGCATTATAGATCATCATAATGCATAGTGAATTGCAGAGATAATATCCACCCATAATTAAATTTTGAAATTCTCTCTTGATATCTGAACTCATTTGTTAGGCAGCTGCTGCTGTTTCTAGATCTCCTGAGTGTGACATTACCTTTCTGCAGGAAATGGATGTTCATCAGTATCTTCACATCACCTGAAAATAACCCTGAGGAACTGCTGTTTTTTTTTTAAATAAAGACAATATAATTATTTAAAACAAATAAGGAATCATTAGGGCACATGTTCTACAGGATTTTGAGAAGGCAGTTGCTATTGTAGGATTGTATCTGCATGAAAGTGTGTTTTAGTGCACAAGCCATGCTCATGTTTTATGGTTTTGCTTGTCTGGAGGAAGCCTCAGGACTGTTTCCTGCCCAGGACTGCGGAGTTTTTAGAGCTGGTTCAGGGGAGGAGGACCAGCACTGCAGCTGCATCTCCCCTGCACTTTGTGCTCCCTGGGCTTTGCCCCGGCCCCTTTAGCAGCCAGGGTGCACAGGATGCAGTTCCCGAGTCCTCCCTACTGTTATGATGCTGTGGTGTTTGTATTCATGTCAAAATGACCTTTTTTTATAGAAATGGAGCAAGATTTTCTTGCAGTACTCATGTCATTCAGCTTTCTTAAATGTCTTGGTTTGTATGTTGAACACTTAAAACATTTTTATAATCACTGTTCCTCCTCAACCGAGGAATAGCTTGCTGGATATGAAGAGATTAAATAGCTGGAGTTGCTAATACAGAATCACATAACTATTTAGGTTGGAAAAAACCTCTTGAGACCATCAAGTCCAGCCTATGACTGATCACCACCTTGTCAACCAGACCATGGCACTGAGTGCCACATCCAGGCTTTCCTTAAACACCTCCAGGGACAGTGATTCCTGCACCTCTCTGGGCAGCCCATTCCAATATTTAATCACCCTTTCTGTGAAGAAATTCCTCCTGATGTCCACAAATTCCTTCTAATGGCCAATTCCATGTAGATGAACTGTGCTGCTGCAAAGAATCAGTTAATGAAGTTTGAATTAATCTGTGCCGTAGCAATCACTCATACATATGGAATACTTGTGCACTGAATTCCTATTTAATTCTAGGAAGTACTCATGCTTTTTCTAAGACTGAATTAATTTCCAAATTGTTAACTCTGTGAGGGATTGTTAACTCTGTAATGTGGTAGGTATTTATTACCCCCGTTGTCGTTTATGCCAAACAGATTTTAAAAACACCACAGTGCAGTATCAGGACAAAATGCATTTATGTGTTCCACAAAATAATCATCAGGATTAGTAGTACAGGCACCCTGGGTAGGTATTGACCACTGTGGCTTTAATGGGAAAAGACTGATTTTTTTTCCCTCTGTATTTTGCATTTCAGGAGCTTTGCAGACACTCAGGTGTCCAGATCCAGCAGTTTGTCCCATATTTGTGCACACCCCTGAGCAGTTTCCCCTGTGTTCCAGGTGTTTTGTGCTGCGTGCTGTAGCCTGAAGTGCAAGCTGCTGTACATGGACCGAAAGGAAGCCAGAGTGTGTGTGATCTGCCACTCAGTGCTGATGAACGGTGAGTGGGGAGGGAATTGGAGATGTGGCACTTCACTGCCTTTGTGTGGAGCTGTAGTGAGGGCATTTAAAAAGAAAAATATCAAAATACTTCATTTGTATGGGTAAGTATTCTAAAACAGTAAAGGTGCTTGAGAGCCTGGCGTGGAATCCCTGTGAAGAGTAGAAAAACTGGTAAGGTTGCAGTGAGTTTGAAAGCTTTCATTTGGGAGTACTCTACCAGGATTGCAAAAACTGTGACTTTTGGGGTTTTTTTGCGGTTGATTCAGAAGTGTGCTCTGTATCCTTTGTTGCTTAAGTAGATAACCTGCTACACATTTAGATGGAATGCCAAAGAGTAGAGTAATGCAGTTGTGCCTGTTCTAGATTATGCACTACAGGAGATTGGGAAAGTAGTACTTACCCACAAATTAATCCAGCTCCTCTTCTTAACTCCTTAATTCTAGAGTAGGAGATCTTGTCTAAATACAGGTCCACAAAAGTGGACAGCTGAGTTTAGATTGTTACTTTCACATGTTCCTGGAGAGTGTCAAACCCAGGGTGGTGGTGTGGCTAAGAGCCTGGTGAGAACATCGGGCACAGGAGAGAGGCCACAAGTGGTTCTGCAGTTAACATGTAGAGCTGGTAGGAAGTTCTATCACCTCTGCTTGGTGTAAGGAAAAACTCTGGTTTTGACCAGCAGGCTGTGGAATGTATTTTGTGTGTTGTTTATTCTGTTAACACTTTAGAGCTGTGCTATAAATATGGGCAAACACATAAAAAAAAAAAACAGAGCGCTCTCTTGAGGCCTGTGAAAATGTCCAGAACTTCCCACACTGGCAGTTACCTCTGAGTGATGATCTGTCCAGCTGAATTATGCCCATGACACTGAGACAGCTGCTGCTGGAAGACTCAGTGTTCAGTTTTTCTGTCTTGAATTGAGAAGGCAGAGAAATTGGATTAGGTTGAGGGAGGACCCATGTGAGTGCTTAAATCATGAGATAACCTGTGTCATCGTGAGAAATCCAGGCATTTTGGCTTATTAGTGGGAAGGTGAATGGGTGTCTTGGTCCTGGGGTATAAATTTATATCTGGATCACTGCAACTTGATGCCAGAAGTGAATTCAGTGGTAGAGGAAGGTCTGACAGGTGCATTCTAACGTGTAAAAGGTAGAACGAGAAGTCAGAGAAATTCAGGCTCTAAATGCAAACTTCTAACTGTTAGGATAACTGTTCAATAATTATCAGGATGGTTTATCATGGAATCCCCATTGCTGCAATTGTTTAGCTAAACTTTGGAGACTTTTAGCACAGATTCTAAACAAAAATTGGTTAGGAAATTGTGGTTTATGTCAGCATCACACAAATATTTTTAGCAGTATCTTTACATATTACTGCATAGTGGATTATTTGGGCTGTTTTGAGAAAGATCTCTTGCTTTGTTGAACATCTAAACTAAAACACTAAACTTAAGATCATAGCTTTATTTTTTCTCCAAAGGAGTTGAGTATTGGTTCAGGTTTGGTTGAAAGTAACTGAGTGTTTAGTCTTGAGATGAAAATATGAAATTAATAGACAGTATCTGTTATTAAACAGGAATATCATTTTCTCAAAAATTTCAAAAAGATGAAAGGTTTCAAAAATATTAAACATTAATCAATGTGCAGTGGTAGGTTTTAGTTATTAATAATTCTATACTCTAGGCCAAATGTGTAAGGTGACAGGAAATTATAGGTTATAATGTCTAGAAATTAAAAACAAGTCCCAGTAATGATGCTGAAGGGGTTCTAAACTGTTACATTTTGGAATGGAGAAATGAACACATTTCAAGGTGTACAAGAACAAGGAATTACAAATACACTTAGCAAAAGACAGCTGGCTCTGTGATGGGCAGTAGGATTAATTTTCATCTGGGGGAAGGGAAGAATCTGAAAATATTTTGGTTGAAATGAAAGTGTTGTTTTAAAAAGACAAAATAAAACTGATCGTATTATAATGATTTCATTTGAAAGCCTCTCTGTCCTATTGCCAGGACAGAGTCACATTAATGGCAGCAAACAGGAACACCAGTGCCTGGTTACTTCCAGGGCCTCTGCTGTGCTTGCCTTGTCTCCTCCTGTTCCTGTCCCTGCTGCAGTGCTTTGTGGTGATGCTTTGGGTTACTGGTTAGTTAACCTGTAGCCTGATTGTATCCCACCCCTCCTGATCCTTCCAGTTTCTTTGTCAGTGCAGGTTTTGTGCCTTTTGTCCCTGTCAGTGCAGCAGGTTAAGCATTAATCTTTGCACAGTCCTGGAGTGGGGGTAGGAACTGTAAAAGCAGTTATTATTTCGTTTGATTGCTCAGTACCTGGTTTGTGTTTCACTGGGGTGTGAGGGGAGGACTGTGTGTTTTCTGGCACGTTTCCATGGCCAGGCTATGTGTTGTATCAGTTTCCAATGCTATTTTTAGTGTATTTTCAGTTGGTAGATATGCTGACTTGGCACTTTGCTCCATTTAAAGAAGGCTTTAAGAATGCTCTTTTACTTTTCTAATAAAGGAGCCCTGGACATGTAACTTTGTGCATTTTAAATACTTTCTTCTTTCATGGCTTTTACTGTAACTGGTGAAGAACTGCTGTTTAAAAACTGCTTCGGTTCAAGTAATTTTCTCAACGAGAATGCCAATACCTTTTTCATTGGCAAGCATTTCACTACTGGTTTTGCAGGTTGATGGGGGAAGCAGGAGGGTTTATGTTCTTTCAGTTCTGTTTGGGTGTTTTTTTGGTCTTGCTATTTCCACTTTGGTTTTCTAACAATTTGCAGCAGAAGGAACCCAAGGATGTACATGCTCTGAAAGCTTAGGTGCCATGATATTTATGCCTGACTCAAAGAATGCATTTATTTGTAACACACTAATATGGTTGTGGGTGCAAGCACATACGAATTTTCTGGCATCTTGCTACAAGCCTCCTTTAGAGATGAACAAGAAGTAGCACTATGGAGATAGTCTGGTTTACTCACCAGAGGAGATTTTCCTATGGTAGATGTTGTTGATAGAGAAGATTTATGTCTTATTTTTTGGCCAATTTAATTAAGGCTCAAGTCATGCCTTCCAAATTAATAGCATAAGGGGTTTTTACAGTTAAGAATAAAAGTTGTTGATCTGTACACAACTGCCCTGGACACAAAGAAATGCAAGATGCTTTTTGTCATAAATAAAAGCTAAATCTGCTCAAGTATTCTGTGGGTTATGAAACATTTGTAGTAGGAATGTCTATTTCTCCATGCATTGTGATTTATTTATATATATATATGTATTTATGTACACATTGAATGTTTTCAATTAAATCTTTGAAGAAGAAACAAAATGAAGCATGAGAAACTAAGCATCACTCAGGTCAAAGTGTATTGTAACCATTTTCAAAAAGCACTTCTCTGTGGACTGATATTTTTGTTGCACAGGGCCAGTGCAGTTTCTCCTTGTGCTTTTCTTGCTTCATTGCAATCTCCTGGGCTGTTACATGAAGGGAGTGGTCTTTGGGAGGTGGCAGGGTCCATACTGACAGCAGCTGAAAACACTGTGTTTTGGACTGTTAGATACCTTCCTCTGTGTTCATGGCTCTTGTTCTTTGTTTGCTTTAGCTCAAGCCTGGGAGAACATGATGAGTGCCTCAAGCCAGAGCCCTAACCCTAACAATCCTGCTGAATACTGTTCTACTATCCCTCCTTTGCAGCAGGCTCAGGCCTCGGGCGCCCTGAGCTCTCCACCTCCCACTGTCATGGTACCTGTGGGAGTTCTAAAGCATCCTGGAGCAGAAGGTAAGAACTCTTCCTTTTTCTTTCAGTTTACCTGCAGTAAGAATTTGGAAAGAATATCTGCACTTCATCCATTCCAAATAATGGCTAATGCCAGTTGTGCTATTCCTGCCCTCAGCAGGGACATCAGGTCTTTCAGGACATGTAAACTGTTCTCAGTGGTTGTGTCTGTACATGATGCTGCCATAGGGAATGCACTAGGTGATGTCTTAAGTTCCTCCCAATCCACATTTTTATATTTGTTTTTTCCATTTTGCTGTTTTATACTCAGATTTTCCAATTTCCTAGCCAGTGTTGCTGTGAGATGTTAAATGCTGATTTTTTACATTCTCTCCAGTGGCTCAGCCTAGGGAGCAAAGGCGTGTTTGGTTTGCCGATGGGATTTTACCCAGTGGAGAAGTTGCTGATGCAGCAAAGCTGACAGTGGCTGGGACAACTTCCACAGGAACCTTAGCAGTGTCTCATGACCCATCAAAACCCATGGCCAACAACACTTTATCAGCAGAAGTAAGGGAGTGTTTGGCATTCAAAATCCTGCGTTTGCCTTGGTTGTGAGTGGTGTATGAGTTGCTGTGGTGACTGCAGCAAGACTGATGCAGGAAATCTGCTCAGGCTTGTCTTAGTATGTTGCATAGTGAGTGTAGTCCTTATCTGAATGTTTACAGAGTGCTGAAACAACCACATTTTTTGAAATGAAATGAAGATTTTTTGGGGCAGAGCACTAAGAATGTTTGTTGTCTGTGTGGTTTCCAACTGTTTTGCTGTACAGCTGGTGTGTGAAGGATATTTGTGTAACACATGCTTTAAAAAAGGTGAGTTGGGGTCAGTAAGGAGTTTGAAACAGTAAGATTATCATAGTGTGGATCAGAAGAATACTCTGTCACAAAATTATGTATGCAGGAAAGTGCTAATAAAATCTAAAAATGTGAAGTCCACCATACCCCTTGTAGGTGGAATTGAGACTACAAAAAGTTCAAATATAGTATAGGTGTATAGGTACATTAAGATCTTGGGAATTTAGGGGTATGTGTGGTGTTAGAGAAGGGATGTGCAGGTTCTAAGCAGATTTTCTAGGAGTAGTTCACATACAGGAGTCATCACATGATCATCTCTTGTTACAGACCCAAATTATTTGGTGCTTCTGTTTCTGCAGCAGACACAGACTCGTTCACCTACATCTATAATAATTTAGCCAGCCAGCTCTTACATTTTTATCATTATTACTGCTTTAATGTTGTCCTTCCCTGTTGTTTGCTTCTTATAGACTGACAATGCCTCTGTATTCTCGGGAAATATAACTCAGGTTGGCAGTCCTGTTGGCAGCGCAATGAATCTGATTCCTGAAGATGGTCTTCCTCCAATTCTCATCTCCACTGGAGTAAAAGGAGGTGAGGGTATAATTTGGCAGCCAGCTTTTATGCTTACCAGATGCAACAACCTAATGGCTACTGTGTTTATTTTAAAAATAAGATGCTGGCAGTGTGCTGAGTATTGGAAGGAATTCTCAGTAAGCACTCGTGGGTAAATGTTGGGCCACTCCTTTGCACAGTTGGTCCTTGTTTGCATCCTGGAAGAGCCCCACCTTGCAATGAAATTCCTGTAACAAGTAAAACACGAAGCAAAAAATTAACTGCAGTCCAGAAACATGTGCTAATTTCTTCACTAATCGGACTGTGGGGAATGTTTCACACAGAGATAGGTTTTAATTAGCCTTATGAATATTCATGCTTCCCTTCTCTGAAATTCTGTTGGAATATGGGCTCTGTCTGAGGCATCCCCAAGCACTGCATTCAACAACACCATTGCACATCATGGACCACAGTGCAGCTTTTAGTCATTGTGATGTCCCCTTATAGGGGATCCAAATGGAGGAAGCTTCAGAAAATTAGAAACTAATTCTTAAAAGACTAGAAATGTGTATTTGTTTATGTGAAATTGCTTTCCACAGCCTGATTCATGATATCCTTTAATACATTCCTGGAATGAACTTATTTTCTCTTCTGTGGTTGTTTTATTCCTATTAGATATTTTGCTGACAGAGTGCATTTCTAATGTTAAGCTGGAAGTAACCTTTCAGTTCAGGATAGTGTCAAAACCAAAATGTGAGCAGCATTTAATTTCAAAACAGATCTGTTCCATCCTGTGTTAGCTGTTCATGGTAGTCCAGGACTGATGCCCTTCTGCCTTACTGTGATTTAAGTAGCAATTCTTAACTTCTTTGTCATTTGGGATTTCAGTTGACATCATGACACATTTCTCAATTTGATTTCCATTTTCTCCTCTAGTTGATACTGAAAAATAGTTATTTTCCTGGAACAAGGTGCACCTTTCTAAAGGGTGTACAGAAGAGATCCCATAAATTCTGTTGAAGTTTGAAAATGCCAGCCTAGGAAACAATCCATCAAACCAGCAATACTTAAATAAGTGTTTGTGTAAAAGGTCAAAACAGTAAAAAGAATTAGAATTGAGATTATCTGATTATAATGTAGAGTCTGTACCAGTAATTTGTGGATTTCATTGTGTTTGCTTCTTTCGTAGACTATGCTGTGGAAGAGAGACCTTCTCAGATCTCTGTCATGCAGCAGCTGGAGGATGGTGGCCCTGACCCTCTAGTATTTGTTTTAAATGCTAATTTGCTGTCCATGGTAAAAATAGTAAATTGTAAGTGTTTATTATTAAATAAGTCCTAGTCTATGAGAGGGGAAATGTTATCTAGATTATTAGTAGAAACAGCAGCATTTTTGTTAGGTAGGATAGTCTCTGAAAATGTGTACAGGTTGAAAACTTTGTACTGAACCGTATTAAGTTAAATAGCAAAAGGCCCTTTTCTGGTGATTTAGGTATCAATACAGATAATTTTGTGTAGAAAATATAAACTGGACTGATACAGGCTCCAGTCTCAGATTTGGAGATCAATGTCTCCTGTAGAGCTTGGTAGGGCAGGGTATTTTATTACCCATTTTCCTGTGGTTGCTTTGCTTATTCCCCTGTCACCCCATTCTGGAAAAAGCAGATGAGATCCCATAATAATGCAGAGGTTCCATTCCCCTGTGCACCTCTTCTGTCCCTTTCTGTCCTGTGCCTGTGTGTACCTGTGCTGAGGGAGGAGTGGGGAGGCAGATGGATGGCTTCTCATGCCAGATCCTCAGCTGATCTCCGCTGGATAGAAGCATGATGGAGAAATTGAGAAGGACAGTTTTGTATTAATAAATTGCTTATAAACCTTTCAGCATCTCCTAGATTGCAGTACAATGTTTTATATATGCATAAAAAGGTAATATATTTTTGACACAGGTTTTATTTCAACAACTTAGTATTCTCAAGAAATGAAGCTCAGAGCATGTGTCGTTATTAACATCCCCGTGAAACAGAACAACACAGTGAGGTCTCATGGAGACACCTGACATCCAGCTCTCCATATCAAGAGAGATATCACTGTTGGAAACTGTTTTAGCTGTCAGGATCATGATGCACACAGCCAATGCCTGGCCTGTTCCCAGGCTCCTTCATTCACATTTAAATCCTGTCCTTTCATTTGAATACAGAAACTGCTAAAAGTCTGCTCTGTGGTGTTAATCCCAAGATCTGACTGGGAGCTGTAATACTCTGGCTCTTCCTTAGCTGTACACTGGGAATAATTGAGCTGCTCTTGTTTTGGATGTGCTTGCCCTCACGGTAACAGATGTAGGACGTAATTTGTCTGCGTGACAGATAACACAACAATACGTGCTGTAAAAGTGATCCTTGCAAGAGCTGTCTTCCTGCAGTGAACTTCAGGCATCCTTTTTGCAGTTGTGCTCTGCTGATCCGTGTTTCCATCCGTGCAGATGTGAACAGGAAGTGCTGGTGTTTCACCACGAAGGGCATGCACGCGGTGGGGCAGTCGGAGATCGTCATTCTCCTGCAGTGTTTGCCTGATGAGAAATGTTTGCCCAAGGATATCTTTAACCATTTTGTCCAACTTTACCGGGATGCCTTAGCAGGTAGGAATGCTCTCTGTTAAAAATGCTTTGAGTAGAGGATCACACAGGTCAGATGCGTTTTTGTCACAGCAAATGGCTATTTTATGTACAAAAGGAGAATAAGGGTCAAAGCTGATAGGGGGGTGAGTTGTTTGTTGTGAGTATCCAGTGTTCTGGTCATCTCAAATAAAGTGCTGGTAACCTGGGAAACTGCTCCAAAGATCTTCCAGCCAGAAAGAAAATATTGAGAATTCTTGTGAATAGCATGTTCAATTTCTCCTGACCAGGTAGTTCAGAAGTTTGATTCTCATAGTGCCTGTGTTTATTCCTACATTATGGAGAATCTTTTTATATTTTAAAATAATATGTGTATATGTGTGCCCAGAATGAACTGTAGAGCATTTCAGAAATTATCCCTGAATTTTGAATTTTTATATCTTGATTGCAAGATTTTTATATAAAGCATTGCACATTTTACATTTGCTAAGTAAATAGATTTCCACTTCTAGGTATTATTGTTGGAACTTAGAATTCAGGAATCCTTGCATAAGGAAAAATGCAAGTATTTGGTTCCACAGATCAGAAAATAAAGCTGTTTTCCTGAGGTGAAATTGGATCACATTAAGGTTATATACTGAAAATACATTTACAAGAGGTTCTGCTTATCATTTGTAATGCCTTTGGAATGATTGAATCCAGTACTTTAATAAAAATAATGAGAGATATTTGTTTCCTAAAATACCTTTGTGCAACAAAGGTCAGCTTGTCCAGAGAGGTTGCCAGGTTCAGAATGTATTATTATCTCATGTCATAATGGATCTTGTGTGCATGGCAAACAACTACTGTTCTAAACCTGAGTTCATTTTCTTTGTCTTATAATGATGTTATTCAGAGGGAGATAGATATGAGAAATGGCAGGCATGTGTATATAAATGTGTATATATGTATATTGCAGATATAAATCCAGCTTGGTGTGTATATTGCTATGAAGTTCTGTATAATTACACTACAGAAATACATAATTTATAACTCCTACATAATGTATTTGGAATTCTTTTTTTAGTGCTGTAGTGGTAGTAATTTGATATCCTACAATTCCACTGGTGCAAAGAGCTGCTTACTATTGTACAGTTCTTAATCAGAAACTGAATGTCGTTGCTGAAGAATTCCACTGTGTGTTTTCTTTTGGTAGGATCTGCTGTGTGTTGTGTTTCAGACATGAAGGATGAGTAGACAGACACCTTCAGTTACTGTGTAATGCCTGCAGGTTTTGTAACTAGTGCACACCTTGATAAACTCCCAAAGCACTTTGGAATGCTCTCTCAATATCCATCCTTCTTTTCTTTCCAAGGCACGCGTTGTTTGAGAGGCAGAAGGATCTGTTAGTGTATTCGTAACTTGGCTGCTTTAAACATTATTCAGGCAGAGAGGAGGTGATGCTGTAGGGTTTCAGTTTGGTGTCTAATCCCTTGGAAGTGGTTAGCAGTTCTGCTCTTGTAGGTGGAGCCATGCTTTCTAAGCTGTTCATTTCAGAAGTACTGCACCTCTCCTGGCAATGAGATGATTTAGACATTCAGAGCAAACAAGAATTCCCAGTAGAATTTAGAGACTACTTAACAGCCTGCCTCACCATTTCATTTTTCATTATATAATACATTGCCTTAAATATATTCTGTATCAGGAAACTGAAATAAATTCTGTGGATGTTTTTTATTTATTTCCTTGAGTATAAGTTTTCTTAAAAACAGTAATAAAATAAAAAGGCACATACAGCACTTTTTATTGGAATGGAAACAAGAATTACTTTTAACGTGGTTGATTTTGCTTTGAAGTGATTTTAGATTTCTTGGTCTTGTTTTCAGTGGAAAAACACAGCATCCCTTTTTGTTTGTTCAATTAAAGCACAATCCATAGCAAATTATTTCTTCATGAGTCACATGAATTTAGGAGTTTGAATGCTCAAGCCTAGAAGCACAAAGCACATGTATGTACTCGTGCCTCTTCCCAGATGTTTCCACTTTCCGGAAGGGATAACTTGTTCTGGAGGCAGAGTCCTGCCCTCTGTGCTGGGTGTTGTTTGCAGGCTGGATCTGGTAGGATGGCAGCAGAGAGATTTTGAAGGAAAAATGGCATTTTTCACTATAAGCTGTATGCATGCGAGTTGTAAAAAAATAAAGTCAGTTAAGGCAAGTCTTTGTTGCTGCTCACTTTTCATCACTTTACTTTTCCTCTGGCCCCTCTGTCATCAAGCTCCCTGCTGTGTTGCTTTTCTTGTTTTGAAATTGGAAGCTAATGACTTCTGTTGTGGTTGTAGTAGTTGTACTGCTGTAGTAGTAATCCCATGATTATGCTTGTCTGTTGGCTATAAGCCTGGCAGTGAATGGGAAAATGAGAACTTCTGTCCATCTGAATGGGTACTTTGAGGCAGTTGGATGTGTTAATGTAGTGCTGCCAGAGATGCCCTAGTGCATCAGCTCTGTGCTGGAAGACAATAAAAGCTACTGTCACTTTTGTAGTGGAAGTGTAAATCTGGCAACTGCCTGAAATCCCTTTGTGGTCACCCTGGTTTTGGGGGATATTCCTGGGAGGATGGGTCTATCCCAGACACAGTTTGTGCATTTTTTTACCCACTGTGGTTTTAATTAAATATGATGGTAGTTAACAGTAGGTGTGTAAAGAAGCCCATGTAGATGTTCTGAACAGAGAACAGGTTAACCAAGTAGCACACTTCTGCAGCTGATCTGTGGAAAGGTGGAGACAAAATCAAACTTCATATGAGGTGTGTGAGTGATGCTAGGAAGAGTGCCACAGAGCAGCCTGAGAAAGTTTTGGTGCTGGCAGCTGCTGCTCTCACTGATAGTAAGTGAAGCATTATGGCCCTTGGCACTAGGAGTAACTTCTTTCCAAATGACTTGCTCGTGTGTTTCAATAAAGAGACACTGACCATGGCCAGAACTTTGCATGTGCAGCTGATACGGTTTTTCTCAGTGTTGGCATCTGCTACAGATGTGTTGAGGCATTAGGGTACATTAATGGTCTTGGCTCTTCTGTGGCTCTTTGTGACTCTTGGAGTGATTGGGTTTATGTTCCTTTTCCAAAGGAAATGTGCTCATTTGCTCTTGAAGAAAATCCATCTGGCAAAATTGTTCACAGGTAAATACTGCTTTGCATCTCCTGCTGCAGGACTGGGGTGCTGGGGTTTTTAGGATGCCAACAGAGTTTGGTACATGGCAGTTCCTGGCTGTTTTGGATGGCAGTGGAATGAGGCTGGATGGACTTCCCCAAGCCACAAGTAAATGCCTTGCCTGAGTCTGGATGCCATCACCTTTTTTTTGACCAGGCATTAACCAAAAGATAGGAAGCATACATTAAGAATTTAGCCTCACTGGTTTTTCGTAAAAGTACCTAACTGGCTTCACCACACATTGAGGGCAGTGAAGAAATTCAGGAATTTTTTTTTTTCTTCCATCTACCTTTCCTGGTATAGACTATTTTGAGGCCAGAAGGGATTGCCAAACTGCTATACAAAGCACGTTGTTCATCACAGAAAGATATCAAAGTATTCAAAATACCATGGATAAAAGCATCTTTTTTTTTTTCTGGAGAACTTTGTAGAGATGCTTAAGATTTAAAGTCAAGGATAACCCAGTATAATTGAGAAGAGAATAAGTATTGACCTACCGCAGACCTGCTTTAGATGCATCACACACACTTAAAGCACTTCCTAAATAATGTCAGTTGTCTGATGTCAGGTGCTGGAACTTAATATATGGAAAGACACCTTGCTGCTCACTCTGAGATTGCCTCATTAGAAAGGAAGTTGTGATATGTTTTAAATTAAATTACATGCTTTTGCAAAGGATAGTTATTTTTGAAGGTTTTTCTGACACCTGCACTTTCTCTACAAGCCTCTGAAACAGTTCTGTGCTTAAAATGTGTAATGGTGCAGTGGGTTGGGTTTGACAATGTCAGGCTGGGAATAGCAACTTCTTGGTGGGACCTTGGCTTGGAATCACCTTCAGAGACAGGGCAGGAAAGACTGACAACCCCTGGTCAGGGCAGAAATGTTTGAGGGACAAGCCCAAAGAGGCTTTTTGACTTGGTTGTGCTGACTGAAAAGGGCACTAAAGAAGCATGTAGGAAACGCTTCTTCCCATGCTGTCCACATCCAGGCTCTTAAGCTGTTATAAATAATGAATTGCAGCACAGCTACCTAATCCCAGTAATTTGTCCTCTTAAAGTGGTGGCAGGCTCTTGAAGCTTGCACTGTGCAAGCTGCTTGTGTCAGGAGGAGTAATTTATGATGCTGTGGCTTATGGAAGGAAAGGGCTGAACAGCTGAGTTGCAGATTCCACTCTAAGGGTTTTTT
Organism: Nicator chloris; assembly: GCA_013400495.1. Classification (NCBI taxonomy): domain Eukaryota; kingdom Metazoa; phylum Chordata; class Aves; order Passeriformes; family Pycnonotidae; genus Nicator; species Nicator chloris. Next base: position 25,921 of record WAAE01016135.1, read on the forward strand.
CCACGTTTCTGTTGGCTGAAAAATTCTTATTAAGGCATCCCAGGCGTGAGAGCCTTGAAGCTCCATCTCCTGAAACGGAAAAAATAAGTAGTCATCCCCTCTGCTGCAGCACTTGGCACCAGTCTCAAGTGGAAATGTCTGGTTGCTTTGTCATTCCAGTGGGCAGTGCCACACGTCTCAGATCCATACAGGATTGTATGGCTGCACTTTGCCTGGCCTCTTGCACACAGAAAAAAGGGGGCAGACTTCAGTGCAGTTTGGCAGTTCATACACGTCATACACTTGAAGGGTAAAAAGGATTACTGTGGTCATGTTGTTGGAACTGAGAACCTCACCAAGGAACTTTATTATCAGGCCTGTAGCTCTATTTGGGTAAGAACAGATGGGAAGGGGAAAAGGAAGTATAAATGAAGAAGAGGCGATTATTGAGGGTAGGTGGGAACTGCAAAAGAGAAAGAGTGCCAGCAGCTATTTTAGTTAAGTGAAAATCTTTCTCATGAACACCAGGGGATACACTGGTTTGCACTCACTAGCAGGATGCCCACGTTGGTGCAGTGGTGTTCACTGAGCAGGCATTGGTGTCCCAGCACAGCTGACAGATCTGCATTTGCACATGGGCAGGAGCAGGGATTCTCAGCAGCTGACATTTGGTGTGGCTCTGTTATTCATTGTAGTTTGACCAGTAGCTACTTTTCATCAAGTATGCTCAGCTGAGAAGCTGTAGCTACTCTGAGAGTTTGATCTGGGTGATCATGTCAGCTTTGGCCTGTGTTTATCTGTAAAATTACAGGTTGGCTTTGCAAGACAGTGGCAAGCTCTGAATGAGCCTCACCCTGCTATGGGATGCTGGGCTGCCAAGGCTGTCACCTTCTAATGGGGAACCTAATAACTCACTTTGTGCAGCATTTGTGAGTACAGAAAAAAAAATCCACAAAGGAGCCCTGAAATTTGAAAAATAAGGAAACCCCTGAGCTTATTTATTAGTTGGAGTATAAAAGGACCCTTTTGCTTACAGACCTACCAGTCACTATGTGTAAAGCTGGAGGACCTAAGGTCATGTGAAGGACAATATTGAGTGATGATTGTGCCAAGGTGGTCTGGTAGGGTGCAAAGCAGCATGGCCACATCTCCAGAGGGAGGGCTGGAATAACTGTATTATTATAACTTGTATTACTGGGGATGTCAAAGTATCACTTCTGTGACTCATATTTTTCCTTACTTAAAACCTGGCATTTGTCTGTGTGTGTATCATGTGTGTAAAAGGAAGAAACTCTCCAGGGTAGTGTCCAGCGGATGTGCACATGGAGACGAGCACATCACTGCCTTGAATGCAGATACAAACACTCTGTTATGAGGTGGTGGAGACAGAGTAGAAACTCCTACTTGGCAGTCTCTGTCTGCAGGTGGGAAAGCCTGGGATTGCTCCAGAAGCCCAGGAGGTCTGCATGAGTACCTCAGTTCCATGCAATTTCTCATGAGTGGTGTGATCAAGCACACCATGGTCTCTGAAATTGCCTTTTTCTTTGAGAGCAAATCAGCACTATTAATATTCACATCTTCCTATGGAGAATTGTGATCAGCTGTTCTGTACATTATTTGCATGCTGTTGTTGTCATTTGATAAAAGGAATCACACCATGGTCCTTTGCTTCGATGTTAAATGCTGTGTTGGATGCTATAATAACCTAATCAACATTCAGATTCATTCAGCCATTTGAGTGTAAACATTTTTGGAAATTAGAAGCATCAAAGAGTAAAAATGTGAATAAAAATTAGTGATGTTTCTCCCCTGTGTCTCTCTCAGTTGCGTTTTACGTTAAGTGTACTAATGAAATAAAGACTCTTTTGTGTAATTCTTGAAATGACCCAGATCTTCAATACATGTCTGAGCAGGCACCCCAGTGGTTGCCTAAATGGAAGGACAGCCAGGGGACATTAATTGTTTGACCAGGTGCACATCCCTCCTTAAATTGCAGCTGAATCCAAAAGTTTAGTTCAAACAACAGCAGCTTCTGCAGTGGAAGTCCCTTAAATATCTGTAAGACACTGAAAAAAGCTTTGTGTGGGTGTGTCTGCAGTGCAGGGGGAGGTGTCAGGTACCACCTTAGCAGCAATACTGGCCTGAACTCTCCTGTGACATCCTGAGAGGGCAGTGAAGGCCTGGCACAGGTTTCCCAGAGCAGCTGTGGCTGCCCCATCCCTGAAGTGTCCAAGGCCAGTTTGGGGCAATTTGCACAGGAGGAAACCTGAGCACCTGTGTGCAGCAAATCATCGTTTCAGGTGTGTTTAATCCACATTAATGCTCCAGGAAGCAAAGTAAATTTAACCTGGATTTTTTTTTTCCCTTCTGAAAAACTCCTAACATTCTTGATACAGCTCTCAATCCAGTGAAGTAATGAACTCTTTTTTTTCTCCCGTAGGTAACATTGTTGGCAACCTGGGACACTCCTTTTTCAGCCAGAGCTTCCTTGGAAGCAAAGAACACGGAGGGTTCTTGTACGTTGCAGCGACGTATCAGTCCCTGCAGGACCTGGTGCTCCCAACCCCACCATACTTGTTTGGCATCCTCATCCAGAAGTGGGAGACTCCCTGGGCCAAGGTGTTCCCCATCCGGCTGATGCTGAGACTCGGAGCTGAATACAGGCGTGAGTAGCAGGCACTGCTGGAGTAACTTCTGCAGGGGAATGGATGAATTCTGCCTCACAGCACGCCCCCCAGCCGTGGATTGTTTTCTGTCAGAGCCACCCAGGCTCAAACAGGCAAGGAAGAGCTGTGTGTCAGACCCACAGTGCAGCACTGACGTGGTGATGGGACCTACAGCCTTTTTTACAGCTCTGCTGGGTCATCAGGGAGGTGTTTGTGGAGACAAATCTAGCTCTGAGCATGTTTGTATCCATTTAGTGACCTGAGAGTTACGTGCAGAACAAGTCTGAGTAGCTGGTGTAGTTAGCACAAGGGAGAGAGAGCCTTTGAGGTGGTAAACTCTTTCCATGCTGAAATGAAAGACCATTTGCTTTTAGGTTTTTAAAGCCGTGTTCATTTTCCAGAGAGTAAGAATATGTGTGCAGGGACAACAAACTTGGCAGTTTGTTGCAAAAATTCTGTCACAACTAATAATAAATAGGCTGGAGAGAATGTTTCATCTGAACAAAATATTAGCAGTTACCATGAAATTAGCATAAAGTTAAGATAAAATAATTTTCAAAAGACATTTACCATTGTTGGAGCAAAGACATTACTGGCAGTTTGTCCACTATGAGGGGCCAAAAACTGTATGTCTTACTCATCTGCAGTTTTGATTGGTACATCTCATTAATCTAAATTACTATGAGAATGGTCTGTTGTTAATTTTTCCAAGAACTCTTTTAGAACATTTTAACAAAGTAAGTTTTATAACATTCTATACAGAGATTGGTCACTTTAACTTTTAAAGTTTTAAGAACATTGGGAATTTTCCACAAAATATATGTGTTGCTGGAGGAGAAAAATAAAATCCTCAAAATTTGCCTTCTGAGGATGAAGACTAAAGGTTAAACTTGTTGAAAGAAACATTCATGTTAAAGGTTTGTAGGTTTTTGTGTGTATCCACAGGCATTTTTCAATTAGTGGATTTATTCCCATCAGTATTTAGAAAAACAAACAAAAATGCTCATATTTTTGATGTGACATCTGTTTCTGAGACAGAAAGAAGTGTTTTGATAGTGACAAACAAAAGTATCTGCTCTGATATATTGGGAAGCCGAGCTTTGCATCATTCCTACAGCTGTGGTTTGGATTTAAGCATATTCCCTTGAGCTGTGCCAGTTGTGACTGCAGGGCACCGCCTCAGTTTCTCCCTGGAAGGTGCTGCTTTTGTGGCCCAGGTTTCCTGGGTTTCCTTCCATCCTCCTTGCTCGTGGAGCTATCAGAATCTGGCCGTTTGTGCAGTGCTGCTGGCTGTGCAGATGGGATGCAGGAGGCCCTCGGGTTGCTGGGTGTGCAGAAAACATCTGCTGAGCATCTGCACATCAGCCCAACAGCTCGGGCTTAGGGAATTCGGTGCATCTGGGATGGAGCTGAGCTGCTGCTTGAAACCAGGGTGGCAGACACGAGAAATTCAGCCTTTGCTGGTGCCTCAGGGCACCGTGCATGGGTTGGTTGCCGTGTGGTGTGTGGCACTTCCAGGAATCAAATCCGTGTGCAGAGGCTGGACCTGATTTCCATCAGGAAATCCTCATGTTCCTCACATGATGCTGAGCGCTCTGCAGTCCCTTCTGACCACCCTGGGAACTGGGAGGGTGGCATTTGGGGAAATCAGGCTGAGTGTTTGCCTGAGGATAGCTTAGGAATCCTCCTTCAAACATGTGTTTAGGAAACCTTGGCATTAGGGACCAGTGCATGAGTCATGTTCCAAGCATTGTGATGGCCTCTGCTGCAACATAATGTAATGCAGCCAGATCTGTGCCCTGCACTCAGAATTGCATCACAGATGTTTTACAGGTATGGATGTCAGCCAAGGAATGCAGATATTTTACATCACTGACATACCTTTAAATTGTTTTTGATGTACCCCTGTGGAGTTTGCCACACTCTCAGGAAATAATGAAAACAGGAAATAAAATAATCTGGGTTATCACTTGAATGTCACATGTCAGCCACAGAACTGAAAGACTGATGATGCTGTAGTGGAGAGCAGCAGGATGGTTGTACAAAAATAGAAGCCATTTCCAAGTAGTAGCCTGAAAAAAGCACTTAGAAAGGTCATCTTTGCCATCAGGGCCCAGGTCACTCAGTTCAGCCCTGCAGTGTGGCACCTGTAAGCTTTCCACATAATTATTCTTGTTTCTGGCATGGTGGGCAAGCAGCCATGACACGTGTAAGGTCATTATAATGTTGAACCCTTCTGCCCTTTTGCTTTTTAAATTCCAGTCTCCCCAGTCTCTTCTTTAGCTGCTGCTTACCACATTCAGCTGAGGAGATGATATGTAGGTCTAGTTTTGCATAATCTGTAAATTTCCGTCTGACCTGTTCTTTTCTGCTTTATTGCAGTTTATCCATGCCCACTTTTTAGTGTCAGATTCCGTAAGCCTTTGTTTGGAGAGACTGGACACACAATCATGAACCTCCTTGCAGTAAGTCTGTGATGGAATTCGTGCATTCCATCGGTGTGAGTGGATCTGTGTGGGGAGATGGGGCTCCAGGTGTACATGGTAGCTGGAGGGTCCAGGAGATGCAAGAGGAAGTAGTGGGGATTTGGGTGAATTTCCCTGCTGTTACTGTGAGTGGGTGTTAGCTTCAACAACACAGTGAATTTTAAGAAGGGATCCAAATCAATATCCCAAACCTGACTGCTGAAGGATGTTTGGATCTTATGAAATAAGTGCATTGTTTGCTCAGATTGCTTCCTCAGAAGTGCTGGGTCATCACAGTGTGCAGTCAAAGCTCTTTGATTACACAGTGCTCTGACTGAAGGGACATTATTATCTCTTCCTACTTTGCAAATATTTTCAATACAGGAAATTCTCTTTGATGCATGACTTAATCTCACTGCTAGAAAAACTAATAACTCTATCTAGTAATGTAACAGAACACAGAGCGCAAATTTTCTTACATACAGTGATGACATTCAAGGTTGGAGAACATTAATTTTGAGGTAAGAAAATGTGTGAAATGACTAACAGTCACAATGATATTTTCTCATTTGTGCACTGCAATTACCTGGGTTACACACTGTAGTGTCTCCGTCCCTCCCTGCCTTCCATTCAGATCACAATTATTTGAATGGCTTAAGTAGTAGTCACCAGGATAGTTGTGAAACCTACAGTGTTAATGATGATCATCATGCCTAACTTAAAATCTTGTTTTAATTATCAGGACTTCAGAAACTACCAGTACACACTGCCTGTGGTCCAAGGTTTAGTGGTTGATATGGAAGACAGAAAAACCAGCATCAAAATACCTAGCAACAGATATAATGAGGTAATGCTTATAACACATACATTTGTGTACAGTTTCTTTGTGACTGGAGTACCTGGGATCTTGAGGAATTTTTACTTTATTCACTACCACTAAGGAAAAATGCCTCAAATGCAAATAGTAGCTGTGTGATGCACACAGCTTTTGGAAGTGAATGAGCTGGGCTTCACAGGAAGAAAGCAGTTCCATTTAGTGTTAATTAAACTCTTAAACTCTTTTTCTTCAGGTTTTTGAACAGTTCACATAAAGTATATGTTTGATTTGAGCAAGTAAGTTGACAAACTTTACACTCAAGGTAAACTATGAAGAAAACATGCATTAGCTTTTCTCATTTGTGTTGTGTGTTCCCACTCAAAGCATTTTGTAGTATTTGTTGGATTGCTGATTATTTTACATAAAAGTTCCCTCAACATCGAAATTTCATACTTGATTTCTGGTGTGAGAAAATCAGTCAGCATTTGTAGGAGTTAGTGCTGCTAACTAGAGAAAGCTGGGGGAGGAGGTATTTGAACAGTAATGGAAGAGTGGAGAAAGGAATTGATTTCATGTTCTGTCTGAAGAGAAGGGGGTAACTTGGTAGTTTGAAACCTGTCAGAGTTGAGGTGAGAGCAAACCTCCTGACCAAAGTGGTATTTGTAAAAATCCTTGTAAGAGCAGAGCAGAATGCAGCTTTATCTCAAGAGGGAATTTCCCTGCAAGAAGCGTTTGAGTAAAATAAGTGAAAAAAAATCATTGGAAAAAAAAGTGTTCTTTTATGAAGTTTGAAAAAGATGAAATTGATGAAGATAAAGGGTCTGTTAAAAGGTGTTTTAATATTTGATGCAGTTGTGCCAGAACAGAAGAGGTCAGTGAGGTTTGAATGAACTCAGTCTGGAATGGTACAGATGATGCAGTTCTGTGTCAGCTGTGCCTGGTGTTTGCAAGGTGTCAGCTCCACTTGTGCCAGACATGGACTGAGCAGGACTGAGAGGGAATTCCTGTGTCAGGGATGTAACAAAACCTCTGCACTGTGCTTGGGGTCTCTTCCTGGTGTGATGCAAGGACTCAGCTTTTTAAATGGAGAACTTGTTACTTATTTAACATTGTTCATAGCATATGATTCATTTGAAAAGTTGTATTAATAGGAATTTTTCATAAGTTTACTTTGAATTAAGATTCACAGAATATTCTGAGTTGGAAGGGACCCACAAGGATCATTGAGTCCAACTCTTAATGGCCCATACAGGGATCAAACCTGACCTTGGTTTTACCGTTACCCTCCTCTAACCAATTGAGCCAGTCTCAAGATGAATTAAATAATAAGACCTTTACTTTTATTTAATTAGAAAGGACTGTTACTCAGATGTTTTCACTATCTAAAAAGTGAAAAACTAATTTGAAATCTCATGTGTGTATTAAATGGGGAGAATTCAGCCTGTGATTAACGAATTACACATTAATATACCGTTTTTCTATTAAATACATACTTTTGTCTTCAAAATGATTTAAATTTTCTAAAGCTTAGAGGTCCCTAGCTTCATGTTTAGTCCCTCAGCAAAGGTGACTGTAATTTCTTAATCAATTGCCTTCTAAGGAAGCACAGTTGCCACATCCAGTTGTTTCTTGTTGTGCTGAATGCAACTAGTGGGCTCCACAAACGTGGCTGTTCTGGAGCTAAAATCCAGTTTCTGGAGCATGACACAATCAACTGGATAATGAAAGACACTGTTGTCTGATGCAAAATCTTAATTAAGTTTCCTCCCCAAACATTACACCTGTGCACATTTGCCAATAGCGAGCATCAGTTAATGTTCCTGACACTGTAATTAAGGTTTTACGTTGGACTGAGAGAGACAAATGTGTTGTGTGTAGCCTGCATGCTTATCAGCTCCAGGAAGCAGAGGTGGGAGTGTGAGTGCTGTTAGGAGATGTCAAATAATTCCACATTTTTCTGGGTTTTCACTGCAGGGTGATTCGTGTCATTTAATTTGACTTTTTTTATTTTAAACAAACATGTCATTTTTGTGTTTGAAACAAATTCCAGGGTTTGGTGACTCCCTCAGTTTTCTTTTGGATGAAAAATCACCAAGTCTGAGCCTCCACAAAGAGGAATAGTGGAGAAAAGAAAAGAAACTATATAATCTACCAAGGGTATTTTGTCAAGGGGTGTAACTCGGTGTATGTTAGATGATAGTCAGCAGAACTGAAGGGCAAATGAATCAAACTTTTTTGGATGCTTTCTGGAGGCCTCATTTGCAGAGGAAGAAAATTTAGATGTTTTTTAACAGTCTTAAATTGGGAACATTGATCCCAGTTTCACCAGTTGATGCAGATGAAGCACAGAGACACTGAAGCTTTGCTGTCTGGTTGTGGCAGAACAGGATGAAATGGTCTGAGAGGCCATGGGGCACTGAACTGTGGAGGGGCATTCATGATTTGTGTCATTAACAACTGTAGGTGTGTAAACAAGCCAAGTATTTCCTCCAAGGGTTTTTCTCATGTTTTTTCCCATGTATTTTTAAAACCAGGTAGAGATAACAGCTTTTGCAACTTCCGTAGTTCAGCCATCCCTTATACCACTTACCTTATTGCACAGAAGATGGCACTTTAAAGCATCCAGGCAGTAAAAGACCTGAATCCTCTTCTCAGAAGCAGTTTATAGTTCCGAGTGCTAAAACCTGACATGGAATATGAGAACTTGAGAAGCTTCTGATTAAACTGCTCCAAGAACCACCTATTTATGGAAGTGCTTGATGAACTGGGTGGAGATGCTAAAGCTTTGTGTTTGCAGATGATGAAAGCCATGAACAAATCCAACGAGCACGTGCTGGCAGGGGGAGCGTGTTTCAACGAGAAGGCAGACTCACATCTGGTGTGTGTGCAGAACGATGACGGCAACTACCAGACACAGGCCATCAGCATCCACAACCAGAAGAGGAAAGGTGAGGGGAGCCCTGGTTCTGCTGCTCTGCACGGCTGCTTGGCCCCTATGTTGCTGCCCCAGCTTTGTGGGGATTTGTGAATTGGCTACAGCTGCATTTGGCTGGGTTTCACCCAGTTTTTATTAGAGAAAATCAATCTGACCACTGGCATCCTTAACTGGGCAGCTTAGCTGGAACCAGCTTAGGCAACACCTCTCCAGTAATAATGAGAGCTGGTTTTGGCATTATTGGATGTGCAGGTGAGGTTCTGGTTGCCTGTGCTTGACCTACACTATGTGAAAGAAAGACTAGATTCAATAGGACAGAAAGTTAAATAGGAATAATCAACCACAGCAGCATTGTAATAATAAATCTTCAAGAAACTTCTCATTTTCACCTTAATTAGACCATCTAATTTCCAGGGTATATTTTTGTTACAGTAGACTGAAAGGCTGCAGCAGCTGTGTGCTGAGAATTTAAATGTTGTGGGTTTGGGAACATTTCTGGCAAAGACATTTATAGAATCTCCAAATGAGAACAAGACAGAGGCTGGGTTGGATGTTTTGCAGCAGGTGTACTGGCATGGAATGTCACTCAGGACTGATGGTCTTGTCTGACTTTGTTAACTTCATCTATGGGACGAGAAGAGAGATTTCCAGCAGGAATTTCATGATGCTTAGTAGACATTGAAGATAGTTTCACTTTAAGGCAGGTGGCTTTGAGCTGTGGCCTTGCTGGTGGTTTGGTGTTACAGCATGATCCATAAACAGCTCACTTACAGTCAGCCACCTGTGTGGGAACACTTAGAAGTTAATTGTGTACTTGGTTACCCAAAATTAGTAATTCTGAAACTCAGAGGTGTGTAGGGCATGGAGAGGGAGAGTGACAAAGTACAAGCATTCATTAACTTAGACAAAAACTGTGATCAAGTTTAGAAAATAACTGGATGATTTCCCTTTGCATATCCAAGCTTATGATGTGCAATACAGGCACCACAATTCCAAGCAGCATTTGTCCTGATTCAGGGTAATGAATGGCTCTCTGGCTGATGAAGCTGATACCTGATTCTTGGGTGAGGCATTGCTTTGATGAAAGCCTCACTAAATCTCTCCTGTTGTTGCAGTGACTGGTGCCAGCTTCTTTGTGTTCAGTGGAGCTTTAAAATCCTCTTCAGGCTTCCTTGCCAAATCCAGTATAGTGGAAGGTAAGAACTGAACTGCTTGCTTAAAACACACTTCTCTCTCTGCCCAGCTCAGCTCTGCAGCTACCAGGGCTCTCTCTGCTCATGTGTCTTGGGCCTTGGAGTCTTGCTGCTGCTTCAGCTTTATCCTACTTCTTAGCAAAAACCACCCTGTTCCCTTTAACAAGGAGGAATTTGTGCAGATGCTGCAAAACAGGGTCACAAGAAAATGAGGGTAAGGTCCAAAATACTTGGCTTGGGAGCCTGTGATCAATTCAGTGTTTGGGTTGAATGAGGAAATTGTGAGCCTAAGAAATACGGAATGTGTAATCCACCAACCAGCAGAGGAAGCCTTGCTAAACTTCCTCTGCTACCAAATAGCTGTGCAGTGTGCAAGGAGGGGTATGAATGTGCATTGTTCGTGTGCTTGTGTGTGGGCAGATGAGAACGTGACAGGTTGAGAACACTGAGCTGGTCCCTCTCAGATTTGGTCTGTTGTAGCACGGGAAGAGCTGCCGCTCCTTCTGTGCTGGAAGCTGTTAGTGCCTGCTAGCTGAGCTGCACAGCTGTGCAGTCAGGTCCCTGCAGCTGTGACAGTGCAGGCAGGAGTGGTGTAGCAGTGCTCCTGCCCTTGGTGGTGAGGGATGCCAGGTGCCCGGGTGAGCAGTCAGTTGGCAGATCCCCATGGGCGAGCAGGAGCTCCTGGTGCTGCACCCTGAGTGTGATCCTCCATGCTCGCAGCCCTGAGTGTGCAGCCATGGGTGGGGTCCCACTGCCACCAGAGCATGCAGGTCATTGTGCCATTCCAGTGTCTAATTGGTGCTTAGGGTAAGACAGAGGCACAGGGGGATTCAGTCTCTACATGGGGAAGTGTTTCACTCCTGTTATTTTGGCCATACCTGAGACTGACCCAAAGTAGTGCTGGGTTAATGACTGGATGATCTCGGAGGTCTTTTCAACCTTAATTCTATGAATCCAAATTCTGTATCTTTTGCCACTGTCAGGCAAGCACTGACTTCTCAACCACTGTTAGTGCTGGAGTGCTGCTTCCAGAGCCAACAGAGACAGCTGAATGGAGTGGTGTCACCTGGGGTTTCTGAGGGTGGCCTAGAGCAGGTGGCAGGTTTTGAGGCAAACTCACAACTTTGAGCTGGTGACTTCGCTACAGCTGACTCCACCTGGGAGCTGCCCTTCTCTTACTGTTGTGTTTTCCCTCATCAGCACTCAGCAGGTTTGTTTTAGGAATGTGAGTGTTCAGAAATGAGTTTATGGAGCACTGCTGCCCATGATGCTTAAAATGAACATTTAACTTCTGTTGCAAACAGAGGAAGAATGTTTTTTTCTATATAGGCTCTGTTTGGCAGGGCTTATCTTGGCTTATGAGGATTTCTTGGTTCCCTAGATGGAGTGATGGTCCAGATAATTGCTGAGAACATGGACTCTTTGAGACAGGCCTTGAGAGAGATGAAAGACTTCACCATCACCTGTGGCAAAGTAGATGCTGAAGACCCTCAGGAACACGTTCACATTCAGTGGGTAGAAGATGATAAAAACTTTAATAAGGGGTAAGTAGAGGAGCACTTACTTGACCTTGCTACCTGTTGAAAATTTTAATTGATCTTGTAAGGCCCATGAGTTTTCAAGTCAATAGGAATTAAAAGTCTGCACCTCTATTTTGAGTGATAAGATGTAATTAATTGTAATGAAAGTGGAATCGAGATACCAAGCTTTGGGGCATCAATTTTGAAAATTGGCAATGCTATGGATTTTTTTGGCATTGCCAATATCCAGTTATTGGAAACCACTAATCTCTCTCCAGCTCTCAGTGCTGAACCCTGCACACTGTGTTCACTTTGCTCTGTTGGTGCTTAGTTTGCATTAAGTAGAACTGGAAACAAAATTGCTGAACATCAACAGTATCTGTGGACACTTGATAGTTAAGCCAAAAGGAAGGTGGCTTTGGCAGCTTAAGTATTTATGGCAGTAAAGTGCTGTTGTGATGGATTCTGTATTTCAGGACTCAGCACCTAGAAAGGATATTTCTGTAGTTTCAGGCTCCAGATCAATCTTAGGTTCTGCAGGCAAGTCCTGGGCTGTGTAAGTTGTGTTTCAGGTACTGATGGCCTACACTGAGTTTACAAATGAGCAAAAATCCAACCTGTATGAAACACCTCGTTACTCTGTCAGAACCATGCAGGATCTCAGCTCTGCTGCAAAGCTCTGTTGAAAACCTTCAGGAAGGTCCTTCCTGCACCTGCCTTGTGCATATGACCCCTTCCAGGAACTGCCCTCTGATTCCAAGGCCATTCTCTTCTGCAGAGGGCTCTGTCCAGCTCAGGTCTTGTGCTGAGTCAGAGCTCACCCTCCTCCCTCCCTTTTGCAGCGTTGTGAGCCCTATTGATGGCAAATCCATGGAGTCTATAACCAGCGTGAAGATATTCCACGGCTCCGAGTACAAGGCCAATGGCAAGGTCATCCGGTGGACAGAGGTGGGTCTGTCAGCCAGGGCTGCAGCCAACTGCTCCCCCCAGTCACCACAGGAAAGCAGCACATGCTTCCCCACGAGCCTGTGGTGCCCTTCCTGCCTGCACAGGGAGCTGCAGGGTGGCATCCTGCAGGATAAAACGTCCTCCCACTGACGCAGCCGCAGCCCGTGCTGCACCGGCCACTGCTGCTCACGTGAGGGTGTTCAGCATGGGGGGATCCCAGCAACACTTGCTGTGTTACACACAGGAACAGTTGGTTTCATTTGCCTTTGTGTTAAAAGCTGCCTTTCTACATGGAGACAGATCTTAATAGAAATTGTTTTTCAAAATGTCGTTTCGAGCCACTTTCTCTCAAATGTTGCATGTTAAAGTGCTGTGGCACGAATCCCTCAGAAACTGCTTGCATGGCTGATGCTGCCTGTGACTCTGCCAGCACACAAATGCTGATGTCAGAATATTTCTTTAAGTGTTTCACTTTGCCTGCTGAGGAACCAAGTTCCTCACTCTGCAGCTCGGCCCCCATGTGCCCTTTTTTCCCAGGTCACTTACGTTCAACAGAGACAAGTTCAGTGACAAAAATAGCAGAGATCTTTGGGCTTGTATGAAAAGTGTAATTTTTCTGAACTTAAAGTCTGTTTAAAAGCAGGTTTTTATTAACACCATGTGCCATACATAGCGAATTTCTATAGCAACGCTTTTGACCAGATCCAAGAGGTTTCAGAGGAATATTTAAATTTAAATCTTTCTTCTGAAGTTCTTTATTTTTTCCTCCCTAAGGTGACTTGTCTTCAGGGGTTTTTGCTGGGCTTCCTGAAGAGTTACTTAAGACTTCATTTGTAGAAGTTTAAATGACATCCAACCAGAATTTTCTAGAAACGTCAAGTGTTATGTCTTGTGTTGACTCATCCCTTCAGGTGTTTTTTCTGGAAAATGATGAGCAACACAATGGTCTGAGTGACCCAGCTGATCATAGCAGACTGACTGAAAACGTGGCAAAAGCTTTCTGTCTGGCTCTGTGTCCTCATCTGAAACTGCTGAAAGAAGATGGAATGACTAAGCTGGGTCTGCGTGTGACACTGGACTCGGATCAAGTAAGTCTTCAACAGTTTGGGTTTAACTGGGGGGTTGTTCTCTTGTTCATTCCCCAGAATGGGAATACATCACTTTAACCAGGAGAATGCTGAAGAAGTATCAGTATCAGATGCTAATCAGGTGGTGCTGGCTGTTGTTTGGTGTTTTGGGACATCTGTTAGAGCCAGTGCCCAGCCTGAATTAACGTAGGCTTGACCCCCATATGGCACGAGCAGCACCTGCTCTGTGCCCAGAGAAGACTCTTAATTGGCCTTTTTGCCAGCAATTACTGCTGTGTGAGGGTCCTGCTCATCCCAAGAGCTGCTTTGAGAAAACAGGAGAAAAAAGAGGCTCCTTTTGCTCAGGCAGCCACTGGGAATGCAAAGAAGCACAAAGAGAAGTGGAAAAGCTGCTTTAGTGCCTGCTCGATCCAATCTGAGCTCCTGACTTTCCCAGGAGATGCCACAGCTCCTCCTCCCTTCCTGCCCCCTGACTCACAGCCTTGTGTCCTGTTCTTAAAACCCACTCTTTGTATTTTTTAGGTTGGTTATCAAGCTGGGAGCAATGGACAGCCACTGCCCTCTCAATACATGAAAGACCTGGACAGTGCCTTAGTGCCAGTGATTCATGGAGGGGCCTGTCAGTTGAGTGAGGGGCCAGTCATAATGGAGCTCATCTTTTATATTCTGGAAAACATCTCATAAGAGGACTTCATTTTCTGTTCAGACCTGTTCCAGCAGCAGTTGTATCTGAATCATTTGCACTTTAAAACTGGAAAATTAAGCTTTTGTTAACACTATTGGGGAAGGGGGGGGAGGGGGGCGGGACAGTTGTTCCATAATTCTAAATCTTCTATGCATTGTCAACAACCAGAGGATCAGGGCAGCTTCTATACTACAACATGGCTATGCTATCCTTGCAGCTAATCCACTTCTGTTACTGTTTAGAAAAATGCTCATGTTTAAAGACTTACAGTCATGTACTCTCAATGCTCAAAGGGTGCAAAGATCACTGGGGCGTAAATAAAAAGTGAAATTCCAACCTTGTACTGTCTGTAGATGGACATGTAAGAAACAATCCAGACCTCCATTCTGACCTCATCCTAATGCCATTTGTGGTTATTCTGTAGACATTAAAAAGTAACGTTTACATTATTTTGACCAGATTATTGGTTGAAATACGTTTGGAGAAGCCCTTGAGAGATAGGGAAAGATTCCCTAGCCATAACCCTGTTTGTCTGTGTGTCCAGAGGAGCAGGACAGGCATCTCTCTGAAAGTTACTGAACTGCATTTGTGTGTAATAGGCTAGTTTCCTTTTCTCCTCTATTTACCACAAAAGTCCGTCACTTGGGCAGGTTTCTGTGATCTCCTACAACTCTGCTTTTCTGTACTTTGTTTACAAATTTGTCTAAAGCAGAGGAAAGATCAGCCCTGAAGTGCAGTTCCATCTTGTTCCTTGTCCCCAGTAGGTCCTGCTTTTTAGAGGCAAGTCCCACCCAGGGCAGCTCTGTCCCCTGTCTGCTGTTCGCTGTAGTGTAACGCCAGTGTCATGTAACCCAAGCCAGCTTGCACTTCTTATTGCAGCCCCATGTCCAAGCTTACCTGTGATACCAGTGTAGAGTGGCTGTTCCTGCATGTTCTGCTGAAAAAGGCTTTGTGGTCAGTTCTGAACACGTGCACTCGGCCCAGTGCTCTTGGACTCACCTGAGAGGGCTTTGGTAAGGAAAGCAGCTGCTCATGTCTGCCAGGGCATTAAGAAGCTGGAATTGAGCATCAGCCAGAGGAAATGTGGTTCCATGTTCTTACTGTCTCCATGGAAAGCTGCTAACCAGTGGCAAGAGCTGTAAGCAGGAGAAGGGGTTTGATTTGTTTAGCCAGTCAAACGAAGCAGCTCTTTTGAGTCCCTCCCAGGAAGAGGGGTGAAGATTTCTCCTCCTGTCTACAACTAATTCATTTGGGAAGAGAGGTGCTAATTTATGGTGAATATTTGTGGTGTCATTCCCTACTGCCACTCTGGGGGAAGCAGCAGGGCCTGGCTGGGCTGTGCTGTGACAGAGTAACCCCAGTGGCCTTCAAAGAAAAAGAGAAGTGCTGGGCCACTGTGAGACTGATGCTCTGGTCTTTAAACAGATCAACACCACTGGCTGGGCAAGGGAAAGGTAACTGCACAGTGATACATTTCACAGAAAGGCAGCCCAGTGTCTGCACAGAGGGCACTTGGGAATAAATGGCTGCTGCTTGTCAAAAAACAAAGTATGACAAATCCAATGTTCCAAATCCCAGCTGGCACCACCCAGCCCTTGGAGAAGGCAGGCCAGGGAACTGGGGCCAACTCCACAAACAAAAGCTGGCCAGCAAGAGGGAGCACACTACCAAACTTTAAAGGGTGTCAGATCCAAGTGAAGCCTTACCTCTGGCATCTGGGAGAGTGTGGGTGACTTCCTGCACCTCATTTAGTGGTTCCTGCTGGCCAGTGCAGGAGCTGTGACCCACCCCCTGCTCCTGCCGAGGTGCCTGTGCAGCCCAGCTGGACTGAGGCCACTTGATCCCCCTCTGCACCCTGGCTCTGCACACTCTGGGACACAGCTCGGCACGACACGGTGTAGGCACGGTTCCACAGCTGGAAGAGCATTCCAGAAACTCAGTAATAATCTTCCTCCTCAAGCCTGCACTCCAGCTTTGCCACAGCAGCAGCTTTCCAGTTACTTTAGTTGCATTGTTACGCTTAATAATGCAGTAAAAGAGGTGAAAAATGTTTATCTTCTCTTCCTTTGCCCCAGAAGTCTTTTAGGTTTGGATTCTGTTTGTGTAAAACACTATCAGCTGGTGACTGACATGTCTGCTTCAACCATAGCCTTTGAAATGACCTTAATTACCATGTTGTTAAGAAATGAGTACTTGTTTAGAAAAAAAATTGTACTTTTAAAATTCAGTTAGTTAACACTGCAAAAAACTGCATATTATATTTTTATTTTCAACATGTAGTTTTGTATATTAAATTTATTGAAATTAAAAACTAAACACTGTATTGTCTTCATCTGCTCAGGAAGACAGAGGCAGAGCTGCCTGACCTGTCTGGACTCTGTTCTGTCTCCCGACCTGCCCTTCCCTGGCACAGGCACATCCTCCCCTTGGAGATCCCTGGTTTCTGTTAGCTCACAGAGATTTAAAAACACAAACAGGCTTAGTACCCTTTCTTGTATGCTGCTGATCAAAAAGCATTCCTGAAAATAAGTCATGATCCAGTTTTTTTAAAGGACAAAGTGTGACTATTTTCCCCATCACCTTGGAAGAACTGTAAAAGCCTATTTTTGTAAAAATACAAGGAACATTTGGGAACCAGCAGAGTCTAGTGTACTTTTTTCTTTCTTTTTTAAATTAAAACCCCAACACCATAAAGGATGAAGGCACAGTACCCTTCTGCGCTGGACAAGCAGTGCAGCAAGCACGGCACACAACTGGGAGCCAGAACAAAAACAGAGGTCTGTAAACACCAACCTGCTGGGGAGCCCTGGGGCCTTTCCTTTGGAAAAGGACAGCCCTTGGAAGCTCACGTGCCAAGGGTGTGCACAGAGGAGGGACTGGCACCCCTGAACTGCTGCCTGAGAACTCTCCTCTGGTTTAGGAAACAAAAAAAGACCCCAACCCCAATAGGCCTGGATAGGAGAGAACAGCAAAAGCAGTAGCAGACTGTTCACTGAACCATGCCAGCTGCTCAGACACTTGGGAATAGGAATTCTGGTAAAGGTCTTACCTGTGACTTAACTAAAACGCTCTGGCACTGCCTCAGGGAATTTTTAAGGGGCTAAACCCTTCTCACAGCACTCTGCATAGTTAATGTAACATTCGTCCTGGTGCTACATCAGTAGTCCCACATTAAGGCAATTCTGTCTATTTTGGGTAGACCGGTCCCAAGCCCTGCAGCAGCGCATTCCCAGAGCCTCCCGTTTGCCTTGGAGATATTAATAAGCACTATGGCTGTTATCAAAATAGACATTAGGTTCAGTAGTGCATTCATTTAACATCTTTGGTGCTTGCAGCTTAGCAGCATCTTCCTGCCTTCGCTCAGCCCACGACTTCCATTCCAACATTCCCATGGATCTGGGGAAAAAAACAAACCCATGACAATTCCTTGCTGCAGTATGGAACAGATGTTCACAGTTCAAGGTGACATTACATGGAAAATGCTGACATCAAGGTTCTGGATGGTCAACAAGAAAAATCAATGGAGCAAAATTATTAAGCTCCAGTGATGGAAAGTGCTTGGGCAGGAGGCCAAGTTGTTATTTCAGGTATGGCCATCAAACGTGTCCCTCAGCCTGACTGGAGCTCACAGGACCTCGTTTCCTCCCAGCCAAGGAGGTCAGCTCTAAAACAGGCCCTATGATACCCAAATGAAGACTCCTGTACTGAAATGAGACCTCAGTCTTTACAATCTGACACCCTTTGCCACACCTTTGCTTCCAAACAGGTGCTGTCACTCTGAAGCTGATGAATATTTGCTTAACTGCTATTTATAAATGTAAAGTGAAACCATATGCTAAGGAAGAGGGAGCACAGAGGCTTCATGAGATCAAGTTAAAGAAGATGGATTACTTATCACTTATTTTCTAAATAATACTCTTAGTAAAGGTGACACCAGGAGCCGTCCCTGTACTTTGATTGTGAAACAGCATCTTTGAGATACAAACTAATCAGAGATTCTGTAACCTCATTTATGAAATGATGTCAACTCTCCACCACAAATATAAAGAGGAATGCTACTGAAGCCAGAGCTGTGCAATTAGGTCAATGCCAACAAAAGACATCATTCAAGCAGAGTTTATCTGTGGCCCTGTCAAGTCCTGCCCAGACCACCTCTGGACGCAGCATTCGTACCTCAGACAGAACTAGCGTTCAAGGACCAGCCAATTTTCTGTAACTGTTTGAAGATCTTGACCACTGAGGGGCTCCCTGAGTCTCACTTTTACCTCCAGTTTCCCTCCAGTGGGCTTTCTGCCATCAAAAATCTGAAATAACCACAAAAAAGAAGAGCAGTTAGGACAAATAGGGATTATCATGTTCTACTACAGAGCCTCAGGCAACTGTGACTGTATTTGCCCATGGCCCGAGGGTGACAGAGATCCCTGCAGGTGACTTTAGTGCTGGGAGTGTCACAGCCAAGCACTTCCTTGGACTGGAACTCAGCAGAGCAGGTCCCCCACAACCCAGGCAGGTTATCAAATTCACCTAATACAAAAACCCGACTGCACTCACACGTTTATGTGATCCAAATACTCATTTCCCCTTCGGCTTTAAATACTAAGCAGAAGAACACACCTCATCCCAAAAACGTACCTCAATGATCTCTCTAACTTCACATTCTGATTCCAGCTTGTCCAGCTTCAAGTGTGCTGTCCCCACGTGTTTGTCACTTCTGAAAAAGGACCTGTGCCAAAGAAGTGAAAGGGTAAGGACTGTCAGAACATTAAAGAGAAAACAAACCCAGAGGCCATCACTATTTGCTCCATCCCCACATCCAGAGAGGGCTGGTCAGGACATGCCCCTGGAACCCTGCACACCACAGTGCCAGAGGCAAGCCCTTAAAAACCAGACGACAAGGAACAAGATAAGAAAGTACTCATTTGTTAATTATTCTTTTGCAACCAAGGTAAAGATGAGGACAGCAGTGAAGGAACACAATCAACTAAATCATCACGTGGAGTGGCAGCAGCTTCTGTCCCTGCCCAGTGTGGCCAGGACAGGGCCATCCTCTGCTTGGGGCTGTTTAACAGAACAGGCTCAAGGAATTCCCAAGGAAGTTGCATCTCCCAGCAAAACAGACATTTACAGGCACCTGCTGCTTTTGGCAAAGTGCTTTTAGGAAAAAGTCACATGAATCATTGTTTCATCTTGATAAATCAAAACAATTTCAGTAAATAAGAGCATTTCAGCTATTGTTTTGGTTCACCTATGTACTGGTAGTTTTAATAGTCAAAAACTATAATTTTAGAATTTCCAGTCTGCTGGAATTAAACACAGAAGCATGTTTATCCTGTGAGGAAAACAAGCAACTTCTCCTTGCTGTAGTCACTTCTTCTGAACAGTTCAATCAGCAATAAGTCAATCCTTATCTGAACAGTCAGGTGTTACAACCCTTATCCAGACCAACTCCTCCAAAAGTCAACGGCCAAGACTAAACCACCCTAACCCCACAGAACTGTTCAGCTGAAAGCACAGCATTGCTTTGCCTGCATCCAAGCACCTCCCTGAACCAGTCTCTAAAAGGTTTGATAAACAACTAAACTCTAGAGTTGAGTTTAAAAAAGCCACACCTGCTGTGTTTTCTTGGAAATTTTCCAAGATGTCAGAAGCTTCCTTTTTTACCCACTCTATTTCAGAAAAAGCAAGCAACCAAACAAACAAACATTAAAAACTCATCCCCCACAACCCCAAAACATCCACCCTTCCTTCCTATTATCATTAAGAGATACGAAGATATTATCAAGCAAGACTTGACATACGCAATGGGAACTCAAAGATTGTTAATGGAGCCTCATGATCACATCACTGGTGGCAATAGGAGACTGAGACTCCCCATCAATGAGGCCACAGCAGACTCACAGAAGCATTTAGCAAAGTACAGAATTTCTTAGCTGACATGTTGGAATACTTCCTTCACTTCACAAGCACCTTAAAATGAAGGATTATGTAATTGCACTGCAGCATGTGGGACATTTTGCTCATAAACTTCAGAGAATCAGCAATTCTTGCTGAATTTTTTAAAGCATTTTTCAATTTTATAACTCAAGAAACAATAAAGACTGGTTCATCCCTGCCCAGTTCCAGGGGGTTGCTGTGAAGACTGAGAGCTTGCTCTAGGCTATGGCTTCAGAAAGAGCTCTGGGGAAATCCCCTTTCATCTTCAGAAGCCTTTAGGAGAGGCTCAAGGAGAGACTTTTTCTTTGAAAAAATACATTGCTGGGTTTTTACCTGAAAGTGTTGTTAAACTGAAGTTTAATATCTATGACCTGAAACAAGTCTCCTTTGCTTCCTGAGCAAAAATAATTCTTGGGAGATGGTCAAAGAGCTATCAGAGACCCCAAAGCTACAACATCCACAAAAGCATTTCTGAAAGTATTATTCATTTGTAGTCTTAGAAAAGACAGGGAGCAGACAGTCCCTAGAAAAGAGCCTGGATCACTTCACCCTCTCCTTTCTCCCAAGGAGATAGCTCGGAAAAGGTGATAAAAAACCATTTTAAACAAATGTAAACACTTCACAGCTCTGT
Source organism: Nicator chloris (assembly GCA_013400495.1). Taxonomy (NCBI): domain Eukaryota; kingdom Metazoa; phylum Chordata; class Aves; order Passeriformes; family Pycnonotidae; genus Nicator; species Nicator chloris. The sequence continues at coordinate 46,782 of WAAE01016135.1, forward strand.
GCAAAAGAGGGGGGATGTTGAACACAGAGCACTGGAGCAGTCAGGATTGACAGAAAAAGAGTATGAAAATCAATTTTTGCTTCAACAGAGATGCCAGTGGATTATCTAGAGTAAAACACTGGGACTTCAGCTCACAAACTGAAACATCTGCAACTTCAAAACCATCTTAGAAAACCTAGGGACAATTTCTGCATGGCCAGGAATAGATACAAAGAATAGCACAAAGAGCCACCAGACACAAATCAGGTTATCTGGTATCCCATCAGTCTTGGATCACAACCAACCCAGGGCTGAGGGAATACAGGCCACTCCTATTCTGAATAACTCAGTTATGAGCCTGGACTGAGGATGATTTCCCTGAACTATCCCTGGTTAACATTCATCTTGTGATCCTGCTCTCTCAGAGGAGGGGAGTCTGTCTCTCAAGGCAGCTGCCAGCAGTGCTCAGGAAGTATTGCAAGATCCAATGAATGAAAGTACAAAAACATAACTCCAGTTCTGCCATCATCTGTCACCTGATTTACTGCTGTTCACATTTTGCTGCCACTTTACTTCATTATTCTACAGAGTTATTCCACAGAATATTTACATTTTCTAATCCTGATGACTGAAACCAAACTGGGTAAGAATCAAAACAATTTGAAGTAAATCACTGCTTTCTCAGTCTCACCAACTCCTTTTAACACACTAATCCTTAGCTGGTCTGAATCAACTTCACTGAATTTGTGCCTTTTTTCACCCCCACAGGGGAAGCTACAGAGCTCAGGCACATTTTGAAAGCTCTCAGACATGAGTACCAGACAACTCTTTAGTGCTGGCTCAGAGATTATGCTTCATAAACTTCAGCTCCAACACTCTTTTCAGCTGAGAGTGGAGAAGCAAAGTGTGGACTCACCCTTTGTGAAACACTTCAAATTTAATTCCTTTGGACCGAATTGCGCGTCGGAAGCCTCGGTGGTTGCGGTTGATGTTCAGCTTGAACAGCTGGTTGTACTCTGCAAGTGAAACAAAGGAAAAGGAGAGAAAGCTGTGAGTCAAATGCTGTGCAGTGCTTTATTCCATGCACCTTCTCAGAGCTCTTTTTTCTCAGTTTGGCCCACGTGTGAGACACTTCACAGCCACAGGAACTCCTCCTCAGGAGGGTCTTTCAGTCAGTCACAGGGTGTGTCCCTGTGCCACAGTTCATGTCACCCTCACCTTACAGGGACAGAAACCAAACTGCACGAAAACCAAGCCATTGTGAGCTGACAGCAAGGTACTGGAGAGGTAAAACTAGAGAGTTCAGGTCCTTCAGCAAGCAAACTGTTTGTGGCCAAGATAAAAGGTACAATATATTAAAGAAAAAGCAGAACAAGGCTGGAATGACTGGGAAGGGGTGTTTTGGATAACATAATTAATACTGGTTTAATTAATGACATAATAGTTACCACCAATATTGGGATGAGGGGGAAGAAATTGCCAACGCAGCTGGACTTCACCCCCCAACAAACCCTTTCATAAGAAACAAGAAAAAAGGTGGTGGGAGGATCTCTGGCCTGGTTCACAATCTGACACCAGCCTATACTGTGCAGGGATTCCCAAGGTGAAACATTTTTCCTGCTGTTCCAGAAAAAAAGGACTCACCTGGACAATTGTTATTGTTAATTACAGGTGTTTTACTCTTTTGAGGTTGTTCCTATCAAAAAAAGAGACAGACATTACATAAAACTGTCAGGTATTGTTTGAAAACAGACTAGTGACCATTTTTATTGCCAGCTCTATTTTATGCCTATACCAGAAACGTAACATTTTAGGGGATATCTGAACAAGAAGAGTGATGGTATATTCACGACTAAAATACTTGGATTTCACTGTGGTAACAAGGGTAATACTGGAGAAAAAAATAAGCCAAAACATTACATTAAATATGAGAGGCATAGATAAGCTACACAGTCACAGTCAATTCAATCCAATCATCATAAAGTTACTGACTGGGGCTGTTAAACTCCATGACAAACTGTGCACCCTCCACGACACAGTAATTCTGTTCCTCCTGCATTAGCTGGAATAATAAGCTACACAAGGAACTCATCACAAATCATTCAGGGAATTGCCCTACTATTATTTTCCCTGACAATCAATCTGCCACCAAAATGAATTAACTTTTAACCTAAAGTGGAGTACAAACTAAATCTCTGGGGAATGAACAAGGACAATGTGGCCTAATTATTTCAGCTACTTTGCAAAACTGATTTCAGCTATAAAGGAGAAAGGTGGTATACTTATTTGACTGTTGGCTAAGGAGTAGAGATCTGGTTTTTCTTTAAACAAAGGAAAATAGATTAAAAGGAACTATGCTGATTCTTACTCATTCCCCAGAAAATTATTCATACAGACCAGTCCTGGTTTCAGCCACCTAATTGAGTTGCTCCTTCATTAAGGCCTTGTGTCACTCAAACCTAAACACAAACCTGGTCTGACCATCACCTATTTCCAAGATTTCTTGGGAGGTACAAACCAAGGCTCTGCACTCTCCCAGGGATAAGCATTAGTCCTGCAAGAGCAAGGTCTGATTTTGCCCTACATAGAGGGCAGCAAAGCCTCATGACTTCTACTGACAGTAAGAGTCAGTCCCTCCTCAGGAGCCCTTCTAGCTCTAAGGTTTGAGTATTTTTGGGACCAGAGACTGCTTTTAAAGGTGAGAGGAACAGGATGACACTGGGGAATTCCATGGAAAGAAGTAATACATATGTGTATACATATTTTTATATACATACACATACAGACATGCACATACACACAAGTGTTTATCAGTAAGGGCGAGAAACTTGCATGGCCCAAGTCCTTTCTCCAGGTATATATATATTAGCTAATTAAATCACCATTTATTTGATGACAAAGATTAACCCTTTCAATCCATTTCTACAATTGTAAGAGGCTCAAATGCAATGCCTTTAAATGCTTGGTTTTTCAACAGAAGAGGACTTAGGGAGATCACATCTAAGGTGGCCTTTGGTAACAACTTTGTGTGCCCTGGTGTTTGGTGTGTTTGTACTCCTGAAAGAAATGGACTTTGACACATTTTGCCAACATTGGAAAGAGCCTGACTGTGCCTTCAGGGGGGAGAGGTGGGCATGGCTTAGCACTGAGAGTGCTGCTGACACAGAACCTGCAGACACTCCCCTGCCAAGGGTAAGGTGTGGAGAGCATCGAGAGAACGGTGCAAAGCTCAAACCCACAGCCAACACACTCAGCAGTTCTGTTTCTCAGAAAAGTAAATCTGCTCTAATGTAGATCCAGGCAGGATGTCTAGAAGTGTTCTTCCTTTCCTTGGAGCCCTCACAAGCTCATGCAGTGGCAGGGGAGACAGACTGAGAGGCAGAAGAGGCACGACACACTCACCGCACTCGGGTACTGAAATTCAAACTTCACAAACGCATCCAAATCTCTTGGTGACACACCTGGGTGAGACAACAACCAGCCAATCCAAACAGCCAGGTCACAGACATTGTCATTGCATCTGTCATGTTGAGCAGGATTCTGGCACTCAACTGTTTTACAGTAGGACTCATGACCTGCCTCTTGACAACTGAAAAACCCATCCATCAAACCAAAACCCACAGAAGGTTGGCATCCAAAGGAAAACACCTGGGGTTCTTTATGCTGTTAGTCCTAGGACAGTCCAGCACAGATGGTTTACAAGCTCCCAGGAACAAGGGGCTAAAAGCAGTAACACTGGCAGGAGCAAACCCTGTCTATTGAAGGGTCAAAATACACTAAAGTGGTGCAACTCGTAGGCAGGCACTTGTAACAAAATAGGAGGTAAAAATGAAACCTTAACTATGATCCAGTTATGAGTGAACCCAGGAAAATTTAAAGTTCTTCTCTCTGTCCAGATGGAACCCAGATTCTCTTTATGCACCTGTCTGCTTTTTTTAAAATACTGTTTAAGGGTTTTGGGGGGGACATGAGCCCAAAAGGTGGTTACTTTGTTTTAATGAGTGCTGGCTGCTAAAGTGGCCTTCAACATTGAGAAATTTCATTCCCTATTACTTTCCTTACCTACTCAAGAGGAAAAAGCCCACATGCCCTTTTGAGTACACACCTGGTGGGGCTGGTAGGTTTATCCCTCTGACAATAAGAAGGTGCATTTCTGTGCTGTTGAGATCAGAAAATATCCTGTGAAAAGAGCGAGACAAAAAAGCACACTCAATCCACCATCAGCTGATCCACTGCCAGACCAGGATGCCATGGCTATTTGTCAGAGCTTTTTCAATAGTGCACTCCTACAGAGAATGTCTCCACAAAATACACCAGAGCAAGGGAAGAGCACAAACAGAGCTATAAATATCTCTGAGCCAGGAACAAAGCCCAGGAGGCAACAGGATTGAGGGTGGACCACAGAGGAAGGAGGAATGGTTGAAGTAACAGAATATAAGAGGGGAAGGTGGCGGCATTATGAAAACAAAAGAATCAGCAAGAGAAGATAGAGAAGAACTTCTTTGTATTTAAGTTGTTGAGAGTATCCTTTCAGGAATGCTGAGCCTATTCCCGGATGCCACCCAAGTTTGCCGAAGCCCAGAATTCCCTAAAGAAGGGCAAAAGACCAGGAAAGTCATTCCAGCCTGTCTGAGAAATGCTTTTGTTTTTCCACACCTTATCATTTTAAAGGTCCTTTCCTCAAAGTGATGGCTTGGAGGATCCATTCCTTGTGCTCGTGCAAGCTGTAGGATATCCATATCCTTTTTACAACCTTGTGCCAGTTTCTCAAACCTATAGAAGAAGGCAAAAAACAACCAGTAAAAAACCCCACACGTGCCAGAAATCAAACAGAGCACAGAGTAACTCTCAGGCAGAGCTGAGAGCAATGTGGAGATGCAGGAATCACAGTCCCAACCCTGTCACACAAGGATAAACTTACCAACTCACACCCCAACATCTTTAGGGGGTCAGGCAGACTCAAACCTGAAACAACTGCTTTGGGGGATGATTGAAAGCAGGCACGGGGTCTTACCGAGTTGTTTCTGCTACGTTTCCCAGATGCATGAATTGCTTGGAATACTGCAAACACCTCTGTCAACACAAACAAAACCAAACAGATTCACTCAGTGATCCTCACACACACATTCATGACTGGCATAGTTCTGAGGTTGATGATAACCTAATTTAAGAAAAAACAGGCATTTTCCTGAGTCACTCAAGAACATTCACCACCCCATTCCTCAAGTCCAATGCACAGCATTTGTCTGAATTGTTCTCCCTGTTACTTTTTAATCACCTGATTTGTAGATGAGGTTCACCTTAGGCCAAGTCTTAAATATTCAGGTACTATTTTCAAACTTGAATGGTCATATTTAACAGTGATAATTTGCTAGTCTCAAGCCTTCAAGCATAGCCCCTCTTCAACTAGCCATAGAATCCAACTCTGAAAATTTTCCATTTTAGGACATGCAATATCAAAAGTATTTTAAAAGAAAAAAAAAAAGACCCTAGTGGAACAATGATGGGGTTATAATATTAAAAAACCTCAGAGAAACGTACAAAAGAAACTCCAAAACATTTCTAAAAAATGTAAAATGGTCACCTCATGTTGGTCCTTCAGCAATTTTACAAGCTGTGCATAAACTTCATCTGCTTTCTGAGACAGCCTGACATCTTCATGGTGTACAAAGATAAAATCACCCTCATCATCTGTAGGAGGTGATGGCAGCTGCAACACAAGAACACCACATTTCAGAGCCCTTATAGGGAAAAGTAAGCACTTAGATATCTGAGAATATGAAACAAAGCAGAATATTAACAGTCCTACTAACCTTGGAAATATCAACAGTTTTGCCAGATTTTGCCTGCTCAATCTTTAGGTCAAGGCCCTTTGCTGTTCTGAGATATGTCTTCGCCTGTTCGAGGTTGTTTTCCCTCTTTGCTTTGATGGCTGCCTTCAGGTATTGCTTCTTCCTGTTCTCCAGAAATTCCAGCTGTTCCCTAGCTGAAAAACAGTTGTATAGAAACACTCACTCATCTGACACTGCTGATGCCCCTGACACAGGTTTACCAAATTCAGTTTACAGCCAGGAAAAGATCAGGAAAGTACAGATGTCAAATTGGGACACTTCCTTACTGCATTCAACTGTTTCTTGGGCACTTTCAATTTCAAGCATTAAAAAAAAGCCAAGCTTCTTTCTAGAACAGCATCCTCCATCAAAAAAACCCTCACAGCACTTCAAAAGTCTCACAAGAGTTATTACAGCCCCTAATTTGTAGGCCTGAGACAGACTTCAGCACAGCGGATTGGTCCAAGGGAGAAGCTGAATCCAAACTTTCAGCTCTCCAAGTTAACTTCTAAAAAACAGGAAATATCACAAACATCCTCTGGAGTAATTTCCTTCCTCTCCCTCGATCTGTCAGAGAAGAACCCCGATGAACCAATGTGCAGGCCCACTCAGACATAACACCTCTGCTTCTTTGTAATCCCTTGTTCTCTTAGCTTCTTATTAATGCTTGAGTCTCTTCTTTCCCTGCCCAAACAGTAAGGACAACCACACCAGGAAGATTGCTTTACATTGTACCAGGTTAGTGCATCAGCCAGCTAGGCAGTTCTACTTCATCCTGAGGGAACAACCCAGGGCAGAGGGGAAGGAGGATGGGATTACAGTCAAGGCAGCAGCGAGAGCCTGAGCACTGCCTGTGTGTGCCCAAACCACACTGTGAGGTGGTGGCTGTCCTTACTATCTGTACCATTCATCTTGTACACACAACTGCTTGTGACCTCAGCAGGGAAGAGGAGAGATTGATGAAGCCCTGCCTGCACTGCCAGCCTGAGATCCTTGGGTGAAGCACCAGGCAGAGAGCTCTGTCTGATGTAGGGAGCTCCATTAGATGAATGAATAATTCACACTGGCAACCAGTCCCCTTTAATCAGAGTATATGGAGAGTTCAGCTGTGAGCAGAGTTAAACATTATGAACTGATACACTTGTTACATCAAAATTAATTAAAAACCTAATCAGCCTTGTAATTATACATGCTGTCTCTGTGAAATAAAGCTGCATGGCTGGTGTGGGTCTGCCCTCCAGCACACACAGATTGTGGCTCCTGTCAGAGGAAATCTATGACACACATTCACAGGCTCACACCTAAATTATAATGATAAAGTCTTCTTCAAACTAGAGCAAACAACTTGCATGTGGAGCACTGGGAATGGTGATCCCTTCACTTACCAGCTGGAGGGAGATGATCCATTGACTCTGCCTTGTCCAGGGTGGAGGGTGATGCAGCTCGTTTCAGGTGCTCAGGAGAGCTCTCCTGAGCTGTAGCAGATGGAACTGGAGTTGGCTTAACAACCTGAGTTGGCTTCTTGGCAACTGGGGCCTGGGGCAGCGGCTCATTCTAGCAAAACAAAAAGAATTGCACAATAAATACACAATATCTATTCCAAGGTTGAGGACAGCATCTCAAGCATCAACAGCCATGGTTATCACTGTTATCAGCCTTTGGGTATCCCTTTTGAGGGGAGCATTGCATTCCCTTTTAACTTCTGGAGGTTTATGAGCTATGCCAGGCCAGAGGTAGCTGACCTATGCAAGTCATAGATGGAATAAAAGGAATGTTCAACAAGGCAGTGATTTTTAAAAAAGCAGAGGCATGTAGAAAAAAAAAAATCATCCAGGAATTCTCTGCATTAAAAGCTACTCCAGTTGAAAGAACAATCAATCAGCAACCAAATCCAGAGAGAGATAGAAATCAAACCAGTCTAAATGCTGGTGCAGCCTGACAAAAAGCAGTATGTGCTGAACATCCTGGGAAAGAACAAACATAGGAAGCTACTGGGATGCAGGATACAAGTACAGATTTAAGTACTTTAGAAGAATGTAAAGGAGTGGTGAGGATCTGCAGTGTTTGCTTTGAAAATAAAATCTACATACAAGACAGCTATGAAAGAGCCAAGCCCTGCACTCACAGACTCTTTAAGTACTGACTGTAACAACATCTCATCTGTCTCCCCTACTCTATAAAAGAAACTGAAATTACTACTGAGATCCTGTACTCCTCAGACTTTTGGGAAAGGTATTTCACCTCAGTACCCTTACCTGGAAATCCAATGGACTCATCTCTGCATGCCTCAAGAGATGGCAATTGAACTTTTACACATCCTACCAGGCAACACTAACCTCCTCCTCTTCATCATTCTCCTCCATGTTTGCCAGCTTGCTGGCACTCTCCAGGACAGCAGCGATTGTGCTGCCACCATCTGTTGCTGCAACACCAGGAAGAGGGGGAAATCCTGTGAAGGAAAGGAACACAAGAGAGAGGTGCATAAGCCCTATGGCATGTCTTCCATATTACTTGTTTATTGTAAAGCTGTTTCTATCCAAATACCTATTACCTAATGTATTTTAGAATTCAGTCTAACTAGACTGAGGCCAAGGCCAAAAAGCCTTGCTAGATCAAGTCTGAGTGGAGGGCTTAAGATCAGATCTCTCACAGACACCCAGCTTAAGTGGATGATAGTAAAATGATGCAATAACTGAGCAGCTGTCCATGCTAAGCAACTGGCAGCCAGCCAAGCAACCCCTCAACCTCAAGACTTCAGTAGTAGGGATGCCCCCAGAACCAGCAGAGAATTTAGTCTCATTTTTCCCCCCTCCCTGCTGCCTCACATTAGAAGGCACACAGTCCAGCAGAAAAATCAGTGCTACCCCCAGAGTAATAAACAATCCACTGCTGACAGCTGGGTAACACACTCAGCCTCTGCTGAAAAGGTACTGCAATGCAGAGGCAGGAAACTCAGGCAGAATCAGAGGAGTTAAATGAGAAGTGTATGAAGAATAATGCTCTTCATTGTTTCGTTATCCTTTTAAGGACGGGAGAAAGGCTTGATGATGGAAGATAAATTCTCACTGCCACATGACCACTTTAGTGTCAGCTTCAGAGAACACAGAGCCAGAGCCACTACTACAAAATGTCTGTTAAGACTTCTCTCATTTAATGCATAGCAAGAATTCTTGCTGCCAGTCTCATGAGAAGTGCTAAGAAACAGTGACTAAACTGCTTCTAAACCTAGAGATGGCTGCTACAGCACAAGTTCAAGGTACTCAAGCAGGCAGAACAGAGAATCTTGTGCTGCTGCCCCATGTGACATTTGATCCATTGCTCAGCAGCATTTCTGTTTCCAGGGAGTCCAAGGCTGGTATTCGTCACCAGCCAGATGCCACGAAGGGCACTGCCATCCCAGGATAATTCACTGGTGGTTTCAGTGACTGCCTGATAATTGTCTTCAATGTAAATCACGTGGCCTCTAAATGATGGCTGAAAATCACACAGCTGATGTGCAAGGACACTGAGCAGCCTCCCTATTTTTCCAGAGGTATAAATATGGAGTACCTCACTCTTACAGAAACTGGTATTTACCAAGAAAGGGATCACATTCTGCAAAAAGGATGCTAAACTGCCTTTCAGGGACAGCTTCAAAGCAGGAAACCTTCAAAGCCACACATGACCTGACAGAGCTGGCAGTGCCTACTCTATCACTGCAGCGCTTGCCATTGCCACATCTGACTGTGAAAAAAACACCACAAGGTCCACCTCTATCCTCTAAAAAAATCCAGGCACTGCTTTGCAGTGCTGAGTGTATCCTTCAGAAGAACACGCCAGGCCCAAGATAAAGGGAAAGATGTTTCCTAGGGGAGAAATGGTATAATGCAAATGAGAGGCAGAGCATTCACAGATGACCTTGCCCAAACTTTTCCAGACACAGCCCTCAGTGTTCTGAAGAAGCTAAACAGCACACAGGGTCTCAAGAAACAGGCTCAGCTGCTGCCTCTGCCACTGTCTCAGTGTGACCACGGGCATGATTTGCATCATCTCTGTGCACTTTTACCAGCCAGGAGAGCTGCAACGCTGATTTGATGTCACAAGGTGTTACAAGGACATATTCATTAGATAACAAATTCTGAGGCTCCTGATAGGAATCAGCAGAATGGGGGACACCAGGAAAATTTTTTCACTTTTAAAAACCTCTTTCCAGCAAAACTAAGAAGCCAATATAACCCGAATTTAGTCTTTCCTCTAGGAGGGCTGACACAGAGGATAGACAAGTTACATTTTTAGCACCCGCCTATGGTAAAGTTGTTGTGATGCCTTGCATTTCCCAAATAGTGCCAGTTTTAAGTTCCCATACTGTCAAACAGGCCATCAATATGCAGGAATATACACTAATGTCAGTGTTTGGGAGCATATTAATAAAAAATTTCACAATACTATCAAACAGCAAGGCCAGCTAATCACTGAGAAAAAGGAGGAGCTATTTCACAGGATGAGCAAGCAATATCTGCACAGCCCCTTCAGAGCCTAGCAGGTGTACAAAGTTTGGGGATTAGGACATTTTACATTCACACTTACCAGGAGGAACAGGTAGCTCAGAAAAATTCACTTTTCTCCCTGCCTTATGGGCTCTTATGGCATCCTGGTATTGCTGCAATCAAAGGTACTCAGTAAGGCATAAAATAGAGCTGACTGTGAATTAGCAATCATCTGTATTTGACCAGCATAAACACTGTACAAGACTCAGTATTTTACTACAATATGTTCATTGTTTCTATTTCTTCCTCCGAATGCTTTTCAGCTTCCCCACTGGACCTCTTTTCAAACAGACACACAATACACAAATTATTTCAGCCTTGAAAAAGTCTTCAGCAAGAGAAGTTATTCAAATGGCTTTGCAGCATGCAAAGAGCTGCACTTCAGTTTCACCTTGGCTATCCTGTCGTGCATCCTGCCCTTCCGATCGTCCCCGCTGGCTTTAGCCTGAGCTGCTGCTGCCCTGTACTTCTCCAGCCGCTGCTGCAACGCTTCCAGCACCGTCTTGGGCTGCTGCAGGGACTCTGCAAAGCACACAGACTAGTAAATGCCACCTCATGAAGATTTCAAAACACACTGGCTGCCTTTCTCCCTCCCTTCCTCAGAGAGCATCACTGGAAAGTTTCACTAGGAACACTGCTGTTATAAAGAAAGTTTATTAACTTTTAGTTTCGCCACTGATCCAGAAAAGAAGTAGACTGGATCAGCAGCAAACTGCACTGACGAACATTAGCCAGGTTTACTCAGTCCTGATGGAGTTCAGTGGGAGAGGTCAGACCTGAAAGTGCTTCCCAACTGTGCTATCTTCATGACTTACTAGAGAAATGCAGAAGTCCTACCTGAAGCTTCTTGGGTCTGAGGTTCAGGTGTTGTAAGATCCTGGGAACTTCCCACCTGAGGTGGTACTTTTTGCTTGGATGCATCTTGTACATGCCCTAAGCTTTTAAGATCTGCAAAGCAAGGAAAGCAGGAAGTTTCACAGCATGTTCCATACACAGCAATTACTGCTTCATGTCACTCAGAAAACCACCAATTTGATCACATCATCTTCCTGAAAGCTTTTGGCTTCCAAACAGTATCTCCATGGCTAGCTAAGTCTAAGGTTCCCCTTATCCACAGAACGTGCTTTAAAAGAGAAAATCTCAAATGTCGATTTAATTTTGGTTAGGGCTGCTTGAGGGGAAAAAAAAAAAAGCAGAAGTAGTTCAAGTATTCTAAGAATTCTCTCCCCAAAATATAACTTGGTATCTTGGCAGATGGAAAGAGTGAACAAATCTGCTAATTGACTAAAATATTCTAGTAACAAAAGATGTGCTGGAAAAGGGAATAAACTCTTATCATCTATTCAGAAACTCCAGTTTCTGGTATTGTATAACATAAAACTACAAGATTATTCACTGCAAAAATCTTGCACTTTTTAAGGCAAGGTTATGCCCTGGGTGAAGTTTCTCTGCAATGCCATTTAGTGCTCAGTAACTTGAGTCATGAATCTCATGATTTACTGAAATAATCTGTCATTTTGTTTTTTACAATAAAATAATCTACTAAAGTAAGTTGTTCAAAACACTGGGCTACAAAGACCAAGTATTAATTATTGGTGGGGATACTGCATCTACTTAAAAAACCACCAAACTCTCTCTTAGGAAGACTGAGGTACCTTTAATATTGATAACTTGCTTTAAAAATCAGACTTTAGTGCACTGCAATCTGTTTGTTAATGTGAACGTTATGAACTTTAGTTGAAGCACGTAGCACTATCAAACATTACTGTAAATTGTAAGAATGTGCCATTATCCTTCTTTCCCTTCCACTTCAAATACTGGCTGCTATTATCTACTTCTAAATCCAGGAATATCAGACATCAATACTTGTTTGAACTTGTAATTCACAGAGAGTAACTGCAATATAAGTAATGATACCTCATTTCTCTTCGTTGGTCTTGATCAGACTGTGAACATGCAGTGAACCTCAGTCCTAAACAATCTCCAGTCCTTTTAACAGCTTTGCAATCAAATGCAGAATCATTCCATTACAGCACAGAGAGACTTCTGAAAAGGTTTCCTGAAGCCAAGCCTTACCCTGAGGAGATGGAGGCATATTCTGGAGGTCTGCTGGCTGCCCACTGTCCAAAGCTTCCAACACCACACTGAATTTCTAACATGGAAAAAAACAAAAGGTTTATTCTGGTCTGTCCAAGACCTGCCAGCTGCCACAGTAAGTATGCGACATTTAATGCATGTGGGTACAGCACAGGGTATGTTCAATATTTGGAATTTCTTGAATGCATACCTTGCCTGCTTTCATGTATTCCTTTGCTTTCTCCAGGTCCCCTTGCTGCTTGGCTTTTAGAGCTGCTAATTTATACTCCTTCTGCCTCCTAAGTAGGATTGCTCGTGTGCTGCTGTGCTGGGGATCTGGGAGAATGAGACAATGCTGAGATTCACACAGAGCATGCAAGATTTGCATCCCTTGCTACATCCATCTATGCAAACCCACATTTGTCCCCTTTTGCTCTAAGTCACAACAGCCATCTTACAAATATCCTTCTTCCTCCAGTCTCCAGAAGTCCTATCTAACGTAAGAATTCCACTTTTCCCAATTTAAAGAAAAAATCTTACGTCTTCAAGTCAGTATCTCAAAACTCTTTAAAGGATGGAATTCCACATGTCAAATAATGAAGGAGAAACTGAGGCACAGGAGAAGTTAAGGATCCAGTGCACAGAAGAGCTCTAAAACAGTAACTGAGCTTCCACTGTCAGAAACTCAGCATTCCATGGACAACTCTGAGACATTCAGCAGGGAAGTTCCAACATAAGCAGTGCTTTGCTACACACAACATGAACATCAGGGAAGATGCAGCATTAAAACAGGGTTGCAACTGCTTCTCCTCTCAGATCACAGTACCTGTTTCCACAGTAGGATCAGGAGCAGCACGACCTTGCAGAGACTCTGATTCCAAATGCTCCCTTGCCTCAGGAGAAGCCTTCTGCTCATCATCTGCAGCAGACTCAGCTTTATTATCCTCTGGTGAATCTCCTGAATTCTCTAGTTCCACTCCCATGGCTTGAGGTACGTAAGAAGAACTTTTTCCTGTTGCAACAGGAGGTGGCATTTCTTCTTCATTGATTTTTTTGCCTTTCTTCACTGCAGCCAGCATGGTTTCCAGTGTCTGGCACAAAAGGAACAACAGAGTCAATAGGCATTTTCATCAAACGTGTTACTAGCATAAAACCATTAAAAGACAAATTCATCTCCTTATACATGACAGCCTCTGTCACACACACCACCACAGACTGCTGCCCTTCAGCTCCCTGTTTCTCTGCAACAACTTCAGTGCCAGTGAAAGGTGTCCAGATACCAGAGCAACACAATGCAAAGGCCTTGTTACCCAAACCAGGTAACTGCAGGTACCTCAGCACCCAGAACTATTGGAGAGCTGATGTGATCCACTCAGCTTTGTCACAGAAAGTCACCAAGGAAGCCATTTATACCAGATGGATTGGTATAGATGTATAGATCTATGAATGTAGATAGATTTTGTGCATCTTAAATGTAATAAAATATGCTGTTCTGAAATGTCACTGCCTGCATGGATCCAGGGAAGGAAGGGGTCTGCAAACCTATTTAATGCAATGAGAAAAGCCATTAAATAAATACTAACAAAGGAAATGGAGCTTCAGCTCACCACCTATGGTAAGGAGCTCTCACCATCTCTAACTTGGGTTAACTGCTGCTCATTTTTTTTAAAACCCCTCCTTCACCCCAAGTATTACCTTCCTCAGTGTTTTTATTTTTTAGATTTAATTTAAGATTCAGACAAAAGACCATCATGCACTTCAAGCCAAAACAAAAGTTTTAGTTCTTTCATCTTCCCAAGACACTGAAATGGAAGCACAGAAAGACAACAACAACAAAATCTCATCAGTGCCAGAATCACTGCTATTTCTTTTTGACCATGGCATTGTTTGACCTGTTGAGTAACAGTGGCAGAGAAACTTTGAAGTGACTGCATGTGAGACTGGGGTTCAGACCAGCAACCCATAGGCAGCTCCTTCTTCTCCAGATGGGGGTGACAGACTGGAATTAAAGTTCACAGTTCCAAGAACCACATATTAGAGAGAACTTTACACCATTTGTTGACATGCAATTTTGCTAATTAAGTAGCTGTCAGCTGTGAAGTGAGATCTGCTCTATTATCCTCAGTTACACTGCTTATGCACAGGGAAACTCCCCACCCTGAAAAATAAAGGAAGTGGCACAGTGCACTAAGCTCATTACTGGATGGAATATCTGGTCTGCCCATCCCTGTGGCTCTCAGAAAGGCCAGGTGGCTTTGTGTACATTCCTGTCAGAGCTGGCAGGCAGTGGACACACACAGACACCCTTCTTGTGCTTTTTCTTCCCTGAGTTTGGCCTCGATTGTTCCCTTTGTACCCCAAGACACCTGGTAGGCAATGAGCCATTACATCCTGCCCCAGTGCACAGCCCTGAGCTGTACAGCTCTGCTGCTGCCTGAGGTGATGCAGGAGAGCTGCTGAAAGCAACGGGGAGAGAAAGGCTCTGCCCAGCAGTAAACAAGCACTGCAGCTCACTGCAAGCACGCCACCTGCCTGGAACCACGAGAGGCTGGAGAGACTGCTCTTTGCTGCAGTTCTTAATTGCCTTAATCAAAAATCCTGCTCTACTCCTTTTCAAGCACAGCCAACACACTTAGGGAAAGGCTCCTTTGTCTTACAGAAGTGAGTGGAAGGTTAGTACCTAAGGGAAGGCAGCAGTGATGAACTGCAAGGTGTATGTGCTAGGAAAACTCCTAAACTTTGCTTTAAGCTAACACTGAGCAGTTACCACAGGTCAAATTCAGATCCAGGAAGGTGGGTTTAACTTCAGCGTGTACCACAAACTTCAGCATGTACCACAAACTTCAGCATGTACCACAAACCCTGCCTCCAGATACCACCTGCCACATTCAACAGAAACAAAGCTGACACACAAAAGGCAACTGAAGCCACACCTTGTCTGTGTGTTTGCTGTATCAGGTGGGTAGACAGTAACAACAAATATTTTTGAAGTAACACCAGGCAGCACATGAAGATTTCACTCCCCTATCAACAAACTCACTCAGCTAGGAAGGCCACACTTCAGAGAGCTGACTTTGCCTCACCCTCACTCACACTCTGATGATCCCCACTCACCCTCAGGCCTCTCTCGTACCGCCGTATTTTGGCACTCTCCCCCGCCTCCTTCGCGTTAGAAATCGCCGTCCTGTAGTCAGCAATTCTCCCCTCCAGTGTCTGCTGTAGCTCACTGGTAACAGCAGGAAGTGAGGAGGTCTCAGAAAAAACAATAAAACAAATCAAGAAAACTTATTTCATCCAGCCAGACGAGTTTTCCCACCGCACTGAAAAACAAACACTGCTCTTGGACACACACAGACTGCCGAGAATTGAGTGCAGGAAGGAACAGCCCCTAAAACAGAGGAGCGTTTGTGCTGTGCTAACGGTCCCTGCATCCACCTCTGGGCTCTCTCAAAAGCCTCACAGAGAAGAATGGGTGGAGAGACTCGGGAAACTCTCACTCACAGGGTAATTGGAGCCATGTGGTCGGTGAGTAGGTGAGGAGAACACTGAAGTCTCTCAAACCCCACACAACAGAGGGTGTGAAGAGGTATTTTGGCACAAATCTTGACTTATTCTTTTCTTATTTTTAAACCATGCTAGTTTGCTCCTTTCTCGGCTTCAACCTGGTTTTACAACAAGAGCTCTTTTTCCTCCTCCTCCAGCTTGGAATAAGTTCACTGACAAAAGCAGCCTAAGCAAAGTCATGAGTAGCTACTTACAAACTCTCCACAGTCACAGAAATCCTGCAGATGGCTCCTGATGTAATTATTGCCATTATCTCTATAGAAACCCTCTCAATCCCATTTACTAATGGGCCCAATGTACAAGGCACTGGAATCTGTGGCACACAACAGAAATATGCAGTGAACTGAATAAAGGATATGACTGCATGAGGACTGACAAATTAAGCTGAGGCAGATAATGCTACTGATAAAAAATCCAGAACTATGTCAGAGATGCTGATTTATCACGTCTCACAATTTCAGCACAGTGCTCCATACTCGTAGGGGGAAGATATGAACTCTGGAAGCCTGCACTGCAGTCTGCATGCTCCTATGTATAATGATGGACAAGACACGCTTGACTCCAATTGTTTACCTCTTCAATTCTACGCTAACATCAGAATTCATCCTTGGAACAAAGCAAAGGGATCACCTGCACTCAATACAGCACTGGTTTCCCCAGAGGAAACAGCAATAGTGTAGTTTTTCTTCCTTGGAAGACAAGACCTCCCTAGATTCTTGATAATAACCCTCATACAAGCCACGTCACAACAGTGATTGAGCAAAACTGCCAGAAACACGAAGCTCATTCCTACCTGTGATTGCAGTTCAGGTAGTTCATCTTCTGGTTCAGCTGGGGATGGCTCTGTTGCTGTCATTTCATCCTCACAGCTTCCTGTCTCACCTTCGTCCCCCAGAACTTCTTGCAACTCTGCCTAAAGTAAAAGTAAGAGCCAACAAAAAGGCGTTTCCTCAAAATTTTCTGTCTTTGAAAGACAAAAATAAAATCAAGTCTAAAGTGCCAAAAGCTTTTGACAGATCTTGAACCCAAGTGAAGAGTCTGAAGATCTTCTATTCTAGTCTTGTTTAAATTCAATTTTATTTTGTATTATTAATTTAAACTGGTTCCAGATACCACTGAAAAGCCACACTGCAGCCCCAGGACCACCACACAAGCTGGAGAAGTTCAGAGAAGTACTTTTACAAAGATTATGCAAACCTAAACTTCAAATTTCCAAAAAGCCTCTACTAGCAATGGCAGTCAAAACCACTGCTTAACACTCCTTCCCTAAACCCTGCCAGTTAGATGAGTCACTGAAACAACAAAGACTTTCTTGAGGTGTTCTCTCAGGCCAAGCACTACTTGAAGCAGTAGCAAAATGGTGGCAGACATCACTTTAAGAAGACTGTCCCTGGCTGTCTTTCATCAGCTGACATGGAATGGGATTCCTGCTCTTCCCTCAGATTCCCTCTTCCCCAGACATATAAATGTTAGACAACTCTCTTACTCTGCTGTGCAGGGGTCTGGATTCTGCAAAGACGTGCATCTAATGCTGCTTTTGCAGTATTTTAGCTTCTCACCACAAAGTTAACAGACATTTTTGCTAAATGCAGTTCTCTTAAAAAAAAATAAAACAACAAAAAATACATACTAAAACTCTTTGCTAACAGTTATGCATACCAACAGGTCTGTATCTTTCTCCACATCTTCATCATCTGCATCTTCCTCTTCATCTTCATTCAGGTCCTTCATACACTCTGCAGCCATCTTTTCAATATGATCCATGGGCAGAGGAGCTGTAAAAGGAAATCCAAAGGAGCCATAAACCCTAAGGAACAGTTATGCAGTCACTGGGTACAAACCCTGAAGGAGCTGCTGTCAGCTGAAAAAGAGCAGTGACCTCCCCTCTTGTGCCCCCTTTATTGCACAATTGAGAGTATACTGATGGATAAAGGCAAAGACTGGGAAGTGAGCACCCAGGAAAAGCAGCACTGGTATTTCTGCTGTGACAGAAGTCAAGGCAGGGAGTAAGACACTTGCACATTTTCTGCACTGCTGTCTCGTGATGAAGAGATTCAGCCTTTTCCAAATTTTTCTTGGCTCCTTCATTTTCCAATTTTGCTTCTGGTCTTCATCCTGAAAACTCTACTTAACTCCTCATTGCTGAGTTCTCATCTGTGCTTCATCCTGTGCCAACCACATCTTCCTGAACTATCAGCTTCCTCCACATGCTCTCAAAGGTGAGGTTGTTTGCCCACAAATCCCAACTGTCCACATAAATGCCTCTGATACTTCCCTATGCAGACACATGACTGTGACTCACCAGCGGCAGTAAAAGCTGCAGAAAATACAGATCTCCAGGACAGAGCTTTACAGTCAATTTAAATGGATCCCATTCATACTCTGCATTTGCTGAATCAGCTGAAAATTAACCCAGGTACAAAATTGTTTCTGTTCAAATAACATAATTCATCCCATCAGTGCTTCAGTATTTGTATCAAACATGTTGCTCGTAAATTTGACCCTCAGCAAAACTCGGACTGCAGGCCATATCCAAAGGCAACTGACAGCGCAGAAAACTGCAGCACAGGCAAAAAATCTAATCAAGCCTCCTCAGATGGTTTTTTCAGCTCTAATCCTGTGCAGCAAGGTGAGGCCACAATTTCAAACATGTGAGTGGCTGCCCAGCTGGCACTTATCAGAGAGAGCAGGGATCTCTGTGCTTAAGATGTTCCAACAGTGCAGCTTTTTCTGGAGGAGGAGGCCAGTCCCCCACACCCAGCCCGAGCTCTAGGATGTAATCCAGGAGGGAATTACTGCACCTGGTGCTCAGCCAAGAACCAAGCACATGAGTTGCACTGGATCCCTTTTTTCAGTCCTTTCCCAGACAGGATCTGTTTCTGCCCTGTCCTCACTGTAGCTCCTCCTTTCCAGGCTGTGGCCTGCCTGCATCCTGCCCTCACCCCGGCACTGGGCCAGGTCTCAGGAGTCCCCAGTGCCAGCTGCTCATCCTCCATGGGCTTCTAAACACACACTTCCAATTCTAACAGGAAAACAGAACAGCTGCATGCTACTTTGGAAAATACTTTTTGAACCACACATTTAAAAGGAACAGTAAATGTTAGGCATAGTAAATGTTAATTTTGCACTGTCTGAAGTTTTATTTTCCTCCTATGAATAAAAAGACCCACAAAACAAAATAAGTGACATGATGAGAGTGAGAGGGAAGTCAGCTCTTGAAAAGCTGACAACAATTCAAGAGCTCCTGATACACAAATTCACCCTCAAAACATTATCCTGCATGTTTTAGCCACGAGTAACCTATGTCCAATGGCAGAAGTTCTGCTATTATGCCTATTTGCACAATTATACTCATTACCTTTAAGAGTTTACTAAAATTTTGAAACGTGGAGCGTGGAAATGATTAGAATTTAGTTTCAGATACAAATTTGTCCATCATGAGCTACTGTGTTTATAGAGTTGTCTTGCCTAAACATTTCAAAATCCTTCATTTCCCTGCTGCTGTGTGTGAAGCCCCTTCAAATATTACAGGGAAATTACTGCAGAGCTGCAAATAAGGCTGTAGGTGCACTATCCCGTCCTTCCTGCACCTGCTCACACACCTGTAGGTCTCATTTTCCCTGTCCCACCTCAAGCACTGGCTGCCACCTCAGCTCTCAGACAGGCAGGGAACAAACCTGGTCCAGCTGAAAACCTCCCACAAGAACACAGGTTTATTTTTGCAGAGGAGTTCCTGCACCAGCTCACCCTGCAGCTCCACAAACACAGACATGCTCAGAGGCAGAGCATGCTCACTGGAGTGTCCCTCGCAGCAGCAGCCTTGTTTTATGGGAGATTACAGCAAGCCTGTAAAACACTGCAGAGCTGCATGCAAACACCACCAGACAAAATACTTAAACTTTTAAGAATGGTAGTCCATTCCAAGAGACACTCTAACCTGCATAACACAAGCTACAGGATTCTCCAAGTAATTGCATCAGTATTTGTCTCTGAAAACGGGATTCAATTTTGGTTACAGACTCCAAGTAACTAAAAATATAATGCTCATTATGTAAATTCATTCTTCAAACAAAAACAGAACAACCACATGACAAACAACTCACCCTCCACAAGAAACACAATTTCCCTTCTGAAATCATCCAGCGCCTACTACACCTTTTTATGATTTCATATACTAAAAATGCATGTCTTAATTTAGTCATTAAATGGGCCAGCCACCAGAGATCTTTTTCCTATATCTACAAGAGCATCAACAAAAAAACCTTTTACACTGTGGAGTAACAAACCATTCAAAGTAAAAGAAAAAAGCAGTTGCAAATTCAGCTTCTACCAGTGACAAAAAAAACCCCATTTCAGGTAAATCTAAAGATTTTTTAGACAAATAATAATTCTGAATAAA
This sequence comes from Nicator chloris, assembly GCA_013400495.1. NCBI lineage: Eukaryota > Metazoa > Chordata > Aves > Passeriformes > Pycnonotidae > Nicator > Nicator chloris. The sequence continues at coordinate 67,157 of WAAE01016135.1, forward strand.
TAATTAAAGGTAAATAAAATTCCGATATTTTAACTTACTTTTCACCTTTGGTCTTGGTTTTCCTTCTTTCACTTTTGCTCCCGTGATAGCAGCAAGCTCTGCTTCAAGGTCCCCATCATCCTCACCTTCCTCTGCGCCCAGCAGCATCTCTTCAGGATTGAAATCCACAAACAGCCCCAGCTGGAGCCAAGGGAAAATAACAATACAGAATAATAAAATACTCTACAGTCAGAACAAAGATGACACTCAAAAACATCACAGTGCATGGATTATTTAGACACTTTCATGCATTCTGAATTCTGTTCTTTTTTTTTTTTTTTTTTTTTACAGCCCCCTATCAAACCACTTCTATTACCACAACAATGCATACCAAGCACCCCTAACTGGAGTAAGGTATATAAATCTTAATACCCCACAAGTATTCCCGTTAAAACTCTACACAAACCATTTCTTAAAAACAATCCTATTTAATAGTCTGACATAACAAGGTAGAATAAAATGTTTGTTTTACTGAGCCTCATGGAGCAGATAGCATCAGGGAAGTTCAGGGCAGTGCCTGTAACAGCTAAGCTAAAAAATATTCACTCATCACTCACACACAACAGGTCTGACGTGCACACTGCAGAGACTTCACCTTTATCTCTTGAAGAAGCTACATTTATAAACACAGAACAGTTCTGTCTTCTTACATCAGATTCTAAACCCCATAGAAACAAACATAGCCATTAAAACCCAGCAATGCCCACACTGCACTGGAGAAAACCATCGAACTGGCTGGCACAGATGAGCTAAGAGATAACATCTCAGGGAATGGTACTAATAACAGTAATCAGGATATGGTAGTAGGGGTTATCACTCTCTTGTGGCAAAACATTCCAAAGTAAATCAAGGGAATCTCTGGGGTCTTAGTCCAAAAGGTATTCTTTTAAAATGTCATTTTATCATGTTTTTTGTATTTCTGGTTAAGATACTAACTGCCCCAGAAACAAAAACTATCTTAAGTATGCTAAGATTTTTTATAAACATGAACGAACAGAATTAGATTCATCCTATGAGGTAGGTGAAGCTTTCCTCAGACTTTTCCAAAGCACAAGCCCTTATCGATCTTCACATGTCCAAGGAGGCAGCACTTCAGCTTCTCTCCAGCACAGGAAAAAACATCAGCTGTCATTATTCTGAGGGTTAGCAATCTCCTTCTGTCTCGAGGATCTGAAGTGCTGCAAGAAGCTTTCTGTCAGTTTATAAACTAATGTGAGTGATAATAATTTTTTTTAACCCAGGAGGAATTGAAGTGCTGGTGGCTACTGCCCTGAAACATTCTGTGCCCCTCTTTGGACCATTTTGTAATCTCAAAGGAGAATGTGAAACATATCACTGAGAAACTCAGGTTCCAAGGACCACCAAAAGCACTTAAAATCAGCAGCTATTTGTTTCCTAGCCCTGATCCTGCCCTTGACATTCCATAAGGCACTGGGCAGATCAGTCAGCCACCCTCTGCCTTATCCATCTCCCAGCTTTAAGGCAAAACTCAAGTATTTGCACACGTGGCTAGAACAGAAGGTGAGGACAAGATTTAAATAGGAAATATTTATAATGCTGATCTAAAGATTCAAGTTCTATGTAACACATGCAGACCTTCCATCAATGTGCAGAACGGATCAGGAGCACACAGGATCTGCTCATTACCACACTGTGAGTGTGGACAGTGAAGCAACTGCAGCAACCATGGAAGTCAAGAACACAATTCAGCAATTCTAGCTCCAAGTCCCAATCCATTCAATAAGGAACATTTCCAATGACACTAACAGTACTGAAGCAATGTTTAATAAAACAGAAAAAATAAGTTACAAAAAGCTTGCAGTTGATACACTACACAACAACCAACCATTTTAAATTAAATTAATTTGAAAGTGAACAAGCCATTTGTTTCCAGAAACACTCATCCACGCTGTAAGACAGCATGAATAATTAACTGTATTGAATTAGAAATTAGTAAAATATGTTAATCAGATCCTTGATTTGCTCTCTTATCTTGTCAGAGTGAGGTTTCTTTTTTTTTCCCTGGAAGGAGGAAAGATATTTTCACCTTTTATCTTCTCCCCTGTTCAGATATATGTTATACACTGTCACTGAGAAATGTAAACTTTCCCAAAGGAGCAATGGTGACATTATGGATCACTAACTACAGCATTCTGCCTTCAGTATGAGAACAGTGGTTCCTAAGAAATCACCAAAGGAACATCTGAGTTATTTTCTCTATTCTAATAACCTGTTACAATCTCTTTTCACATTTTTCTATATTCTTACCAGTTATTACACCTGTTACTTGCCTCTATTCTATGTTCAAAGGTTTCTGAAATTCCATTCTGGTTCTAACATATTCTTTAACTACACTATTTTTCTGTCAGTTTTCTACCCAGAATTTTGCCTTGACTGTATTTCTAATTTTGTCACTGTCGCCTGACTTTCTATACCTGCCAACCACCGCTAATTATTGTTTCTCTCCACAAGACTTCTGAAACTCCATCCAAAGGTAAATAAGTATGAAAAAACCCCCAACACACAGACACAGCTAAATTCACTTTTATCTACAGGAAAGGAGCATAAGCTTATCAGTCTATCTGTTACATGAAAAAACACCTATACAAAGGGAAGTTAAAATTAACTGTCTCTTGTTTCAGCACCTTAATATTCTCCTATATATGTCCCTTAATTTGTTACCTGATATTCTGCTGTTATTTCTGCTTTCTTAGAGATGTAAGGAAAACCTCCACAGAGTCACTGAAGTTATTATTAAATCTCAACATAGCTCGGCTAAGAAAATACTGTAAGCATGAGTCATGAGGTCTCATGCAAAGATTACAGCATTACAACACTGTGCCTTCCCTGCAAGACCTCCACAGCTGCCTATCAGATATTTACTTGAAGAAGAATGCATTAAAGAAGGAAGGAAAACAGGCACCACATAATGTAATTTTTTCCACCATCCCGCAATGCTATTAACACATGGGAGATTCTGCAGGAAAACAACAGCAAGAGGTCTGAACGAGACTATCCTGAGGAGCAGTGGGAGGAGGAGGTTTCCCTGCCTGCTCTGCAACCACATCTCCCTGGCCCTTTGCGCTCCTTACCTGCTTTGCAACTGCAGCTCCCTGGCCCTTTGCCTGAGGGCTCTTTTTAGGTCTTCTGCCAAGCATGTTGGTTCATGAATTTCAGAGGGCTGTGTCTCTATAGGACTGAGAGCACACGGAACTTAAAGTCAGTGCCCTGCCTGTGCCAAGGCAAAGCCCGCCGGACGGAGGCGGGCGGCGCGACCCCGCAGCTTCCCCCGGCTCCCCCTCACATGGCTCCCCCGCCGTGAGGGCAGCGGGGGCAGCGCCGCGGGACGCGCTCCGCGGGGCCCGGGGAACCCGGCCCGGCCGCACCCGAGCTCCGCCCGGCGCGCTCGGTGAGGGCCCGCCCGCGGCCCCGGCGGTGCGCGGCTGCGCGGAGAGGCGGGCCCGGCGCGGAGCCACGGCCGCCCGGGCTGTCCGAACCGGCCCCTGCACACACCCCCGGCACCGGGGCGGCTGCGGAGGGCAATCCTTCATCGTGATCGATCAGACAAAGGAGTTGGGTATTGGAGTGGCACAATTCGTGCGGTATTGTTACAGTCTCCTCCATTCCAACATCGAGCCCGGATTGCACACTGGAAGTTTCTTTTAATTATGTTAGTAAGGAAAGTTTAAGCATATTTTAACAGCTTTCGTTGAGTATAAAATTCAGTGAAGAAAATCCAGTATGAGTCTTAACAACAAAAAATAGTGATGCAAGAAATCTATTTAAAATAATCCATTCCAAGTTCACACACCTCAATTAAAAAGGGACCAGCTACCAACACTTAAAAATACTTCTAAAAACAAATAGTTTGAAATACTTTCAAATGCTTTTAAATTAATTCTTTATTATTAAAAAAGAGCACTTTCATACATGGAACAAATAAGCAAGGCATTTTAAAAAAATACATTTCCTATTTCCATTTTATCAATAATTAAAAAAAATTAAAAGATGGTATTTAAAATATTTATACATACTAAAAGCAATAAAATCTCTTTTGCTTTATTCCTCCCTGAGTGCATACATGACATCGTCCTGGCCGAGGTTCAGTCGCACCCGCATGTGCAGATATTTATTGCTGGCCTCCACCAGCAAGAGCCTGCAGGCACCAAGTCTTGAACAAATTGCCATGATTTCTGACACCGTAGGGCTCTGCAGGCCTTCCATCCTGCACAAGGCCACGTGGTGGTGGTAGATCTGTTGAAAAAAAGGACACAGGTTGTTTACTGCCTGCTGCAACTGAGTGTGCCAAGGTGACACAAAGCTGCCTTCCCCCCACATCCATGGGAGAGGAGATAAAACAGCTCCAGCCTGTTCAGATGCTGTAATTTTGTATAAAAATGTTTAGACCTACATCTTTCTATAAGTATTAACATTTACTTTCCACACTACTCATGACCAGTCTTCACAGCTCTGCTGGCACCTAGTATTTTATCAGTCTACTTAAAAAACCAAAGCCACCAGTGACATTATCTGCCTCTGAAGAAAAACAGTGATGCACAAGTTGGAATCAACTTTCAGTTTTCCTCCTTAGACTGTTGCCTGATTATTTCAGCTTCTCTTTCATTTTTCCTGTTATAAAGCATCTTAGGGTAGAAGCATGAGATATTTTAACATGCACGCCAAAAAAAATAAAACCACCTTGTGATCCAGATCACTGGTGTCAGTAACAAAAAAGTCCCATACCTGTTGAACTGTCGCCTCCTCAACTCCTGCCCTGCGAAACTCTGCCAAAATTGCTTTCAAGAAGATTTGTTCATGCAATGAAGCATTCCTGAGTCAAAAAACAAAACAGACAAAAATCCAGCTGTGAAGTTCAGAACCTGTGAAACATCAGGAGGAAGTCCAGAAGGGAAATTGCTGAGGAGCTACGTATTTAAACACAGGGTGAGCAGTTATGTCACAAGTGTCACAAGTGGCCACTGTATCACAGCCTGCAACTCTGCCATCACAATTTTTGTTTTTGAAAAACTAGTGCTGTGAAAGAGACACAAAAGCAAAGGAAATATTTTTACCTGATTGCATTGACATATGGTGATGAGAACATTTCATCTATGGCTTCAGTCACATGGGCCATCCTGACAACCTCCAGGGTTCTCTTCTGCTTGGAGAACTCGCAGATCTCCGTGGCCCTTCTGCAGATATCCAGGCACCGCCGAGCATCCCCGGACAGGGCTGCCACCTGCAAGTGAACGTGACAGATTTGTGACATTTCCAAACAGGGAAAGTTTAACAAGAATCAACAAACAAACTCCAAACACCCTGAGCACCCCAGGGGAGAGCAATGCATCTCTGAACTATCTTACTACAATCCCAGATCCTGAGCAACAAAGCTTACTGACCAAAAGCAACAGAAGCAACTCTCCACATCTCCCACATCCCCTCCCTGATCTGGTCATCATAAATTCAAGGCTGAACTTTTTTCTATAACACAGAAATCAGAGGTTAAAAAAATTAAAGGTGAGCAGATCACTTCAACACCAAAAGCTTTCAGGAGTACCAGTTTAATGATCAGTGAAGATCTTTACCATAATCCAGGTTCATGGAAAAGGAAAAAAAAAGGGGGAGTGGCTATGACACCAAAAACCTCAGTTTTTCTATACTCATTAAAATACTGATTTTAACAGCACACTAATAATTTTAGAAGGTCTCAAAGAAATATTCAGGATAGTCAATTTACAGTTACAAGTGCCGGAAAATTTTTAGGTGTCTGAAATTTCTGAAACTAAATACTTGTTAAACCCCAATTGTGCTTTACAGTTTTAATAAAGCTATGAACATTCACCACATACCGTACTGGCCTAGTTTTCCCAGTAGATGCTGGTAATATACAAAAGCCTTAGAACCCAGCTGGGGCCAAGAATGGGAAACCCTGTAGAAAATCTAATTGCAAGGTATATTTCTGTATTTTCTGGAGAAAACTCATACTAGAAAAACACTGCAATTATTCCCTCTGCAAAATCATCACTATTATTCTTACAGAGAGGTGGTTCTTTCGCAACAAAACACATGCTTGTATTTACTTCTGACATATTCATGAGCACTCTTCGTTATTCCTACAATGATGTAGGACATTCTGACATAATTTTAATAGATTACTTTAATATAGAGCTGCTCATATAACACATTAGCAGTGCACATATCTCAATTTGAGAAGCTAATGATCCCCAATGCATTACTTACATTTTGTACAACTGAGTGTTAAGACTTGCAAACAGAACAGCGAATATCTATTATGACAGGGAACTAAACATCTTGAGAAATAAAATTGATAAGGCTGTTTCCACTGCCCCTGGCATGCTATCTTTTTCAGGATTCTCATAATGACTCACATTATGCTAATCAGTGGAGACAGTTGACATCTTATCATCACGACTCTTGTCATGCCTTCAGCTCTTGGAATATGCTGCTGCCTTCTCAGAGTAGGTGGAAAAAGCAAGGACACTGCTCTAGCAATGTTTTCTGAGAAAATACCCTGAATAATGTATGATCTAATAGTGCCCCACTTGCCTCCAATACAGAACACAACCACAAACCAGGTCTAACAGCTGTTACAAAACTCTCCCTGCTGTCCCCACACTGTTCACCTGGTGCAAAATGAAGGACATTTATCTGCTCTGTCCTCACCTTTCTGGAAACCAGCTGGACTGCATCCTCTTCAAATGCCTTCACACCCTTCAGTCTGGATGAAACAATTTGCTGTAACTGTTTGTAGGTGTAGGGCTGAAAGGACATTCTGGTGAGGCCCTACAACAAATGACACAACACAGGAGAAGTGTTTGTGGTGCCAGAAAACTCTCAACAGCTCAAGCATGGCCTGTGTGGTTACTTTCCCTTTTTCTGGTAGGAGCAATCAGTCTTTCACATCCTTTCCCTCCTAGTGGCACGCTTTAATCAATCACATTTGTGAAACAAATGTACAAATCCACAGAACGGTGACTCAGTGAGGACCACAGGTTGGATCTCCCCACTGAAAGGCCCGAGGAGCAAGTGAAGCTGCTATCAGAATTCAGATTTCTCTTATAAAAAAACTTTTGAACAAATCAGAGCTCCCAAACCCAAAAATGTTTTGGTTACATCTGTCTACACATTATTTTTTAATACATTAACAGCAGCAGCTGTAGAAAAACATTAATGTCTCCTTTAGCAAATCTGTGTATGTGTGTGTTGACTTCAAGTTAGCCATCAGCCAAGAACTCAAACCCTCTTCTGGCTCAAGCTAATAAGAACTGCCCTCAGATGAGGACAATCTATGCTACAGATGGTGCACTGCCTTTCATCCTACAGGAGACCCGAGTTTTGAATTTCTTATGCAAAACTCCTCTCTTGTGACTATATGGACTCAGCTGATCTGCAGTGGGCTTAGTGGGTGGGGGAAAGCAATTCACACCCTGTGGAGCTGTTTTTGAGTCATGGAAGGATAGAGGCACAGAGCACTGTTTTTGCAAATAATTTTCCAGAGCCGTGGTGAGATGACGTAGGAAAATGTATTCAAAACAAGTGGAGAGAACATCCAATTTTCTTTGTTGGATACCTTTATATAATTTACCAGCTGATGATGGCAAACAGAGAAGTAGGTGCCTGGAATGAAAGGGGAAAGAGGAAGGGAAACCAGAAGAGAATTCTTCTGAACGCTAGAGTAAGCAGTGAAACCATGAAGCATAGCATTTGATTATCCAGATCTTAATATATTTAAATAAGGCATCCATATTCTTATTTCATTCTTACGAGAACATAATGTATGTACACAGCCTAATACCTGATTAGCAAACAGGCTCCTGAACTTACTTTTCTAAGATTTATATGTTCATTGTCAGTCCTCCGGAGAGGGAATGATAAAAAACATTGTTCAGCTTCTGATATAACCAATCCTACTTTTCTCCTGGATTGCTTTTGATTGCATCCAGTATTTAATCTGTTCTGCTTTTACGGCACAGCAACACAACTGCTAGGACATACCAGCCTGCTTGCTACTCTGTTCATCATGATTCTCTCTGGCAGGTCCATGGTGTTGGCAATGGCCAGGATGATGAGCTTGGAGTGCTTTTGGGTTGGCCAGTCGAATAAGTTGTACATCACGTTCTGCTTCCGGGTCCACAGCAGATCAAGCTGCAGAGATAAAAAGAGAAGAATCAGACTGGAAAAAGGAATGGCCTCTTATTTACAACACCTGATGTGGGTTTGAGAACCAGCTCTGCCACAGAAGATTTCTCACGTGATTCTGAACAAGCTGTCCCTGTTGCCTTTCCTTTATCCATCTACTAATAGGACTGAATTTGCTGAGTTAGGGCTCTAACCTCGTTTGGAAAAGCACAGTCCTACTGGATGCTTGAACAGTAAATGTTAAACAGCTGGAGTTTTAAAATGCTACTGTGATACTAATACTACATCTAACAAGATTCAAAGACCCTCCAAGTGAGAACCTGAATTAGCTTACAGCAAAGATAAGAGTGCAAACGATTATTAATGAACATAACACATTCAAGGTTTTTCAAAACTGGGTGTGATTTATTCCTCTGTGAGTTTTCCCATTGGAAAAGCAGCAGCTTCCAGACAAAATACAGTTGAATCCTCTGGTATTTAGAATTGACAAATGATTTGTTCCATGTCTTGGAATAACAAAACATAAAACCAATACGAAATCCAAGGCAGAGAACAACATGGCAACAGGATATCAGCCTTTTTAGGAAACTGAATTTGAATAGGTAAGAGGAACTATTTGTGTCTCCTCTCTCCTAAGTCTATTCCTGTTACATCACATGTGATACACTCAAAGCATGCATAATTTTCCATCCACCAAAAACTCACTTCTTACAATCGTTGGAGGAAAGAAAACAAAGGCTTCTTTGTCTCACCTCATCCACTACCAGCACTGTGGTCTTCCTCTTGGGTCCAGGTGTACTGAACAGCTTTGCCAGCAGTACTGCAGCATGGGCTGCCGTCACCTTCTGACCTGTCAAGAACTGCACAAGGATTGAATAAATATTGCAGGTTAATCATATCCAAGCCCTGCAAATACAAAGTCTGACTCCATTCAATTTTGCCTTTCCTCAACAATCAACACCAAGCACCTAGATTATTTTTTCCATGAGGGAGTGAAAAAAAAGGAGAAAGTAGCTCATAAGACACTCTGGTCTACCAAGAACTGCCCATAAAGGAGAAGAGAAACCAAACAATGCATAGCTAAAAACAAAGGCCCACAGAATTCTCTGCAATCTGTCTTAGAATCATTAAGAAATCCTGAACCCACCCAGTCTGGAGGGCTCTAAACCCAGCATATCTCTAGGGTATCTCTAAATGCACACACCTACTGAAAACCTAAGTCAGCTGACAAGAATAGCCTGACTTGAGTAATCTTGGACTGCTATTAAAATTCTAATGAATCATCAGCAGGATCTATAATTACATTTATTCAATTGTGAGCTAAAAAAATACCTGCACTACCTTTTGCAACTATGTGGCAGAACAGATGAGCTGACTGTACATTACTTCTTCCCTTGCAAGTCCAAAGATATCCAGAAATCAAAGCATGACATTTCAAAATTACACTGCAGATGCTGAATCAATTGTTCATTGTAGTGTTAAGTCCAGCAATAAGCCAAATGCAGACCACATTTGAAAACTGTGTTTCTTTTCTAAAATCTCTTATAAACCTAAGATGTGATAATTACTAAACAAGCCAGAGAACAAGATTAATGTATAATCTCTACTTGTTTTGTGTTTCCAATTTAATCAGGACAGTCCAAATCAGTCACAGAAAGGAGCTGAATCCCAGAGAACCCTGATTCTACAGCTCTGAAGCTGAGTATCCAATATACCACAGAGTTCAGTTGCTGTGGTGGAACTGGGCTCTTACTGTACCCAGGTATTTAACCTTGTCTCTTTCATTTCTCTAGGACTTCCAGTCCCTGTTCCATCTCTAAACTCTCCTACAGCAGTGAGGTAACTGCAGAAGGGAAACTCCAGAATTTGCTTCAGTCATGCAAAGAAACATCAGGAAACTGGATCTTGATCTGCAGCAATCAGGAGAGCAGCAGCAGCCTAGCTCCTAGTTAGGGTTCTTTCACAGTAGCTGAGGCAGAAGGAATTGGAGAAGTTCATGTGACTTTGTACTCCCCTAAAGGATATTTCACTGGGCTACCTTCAAGTTCAGGACCAGTGGGGGGCAACAGATTGTACTTCCAAAGGCCTATTCTTTATTCATTTTTAGATTTTATGCTGAATGGGATAGGAACAAAGGATGTTAAAATACATTCCCACTACCATGAAATAAGATAATTGTCAGGAAGCCTCTCACTATGCTGAAGAAACACAGTGGCCTGGCCTCAGGAAATCCCTCAGCAAGACACTATCTAAGCTGGTTTGAGGAAAGGATGCAAATATGCAAATTTAACTGCCAACTATGAGGATAGGGACATTAGAAGACTAATGTATGCCACTCCTTGCTCAGAAAGATGATGTCAAACTTAAATAAATGGAGCAGAAGTTTATATGAAAATGGAACAGATGCTTCAGGAAACCATTTAATTTCCAGGTCACTGGTTTAAAGTTAGCCTAGACTGAGAAAGCTTTGAGCAGTTACTGTCTGATGCCTAATGGGTGATCTTAATCCAGTCCTCAGAAGATTAATTCTCACCCATACAACACAAGCACTGTCAGTAGTCCCAGATGGATCCTGCAGACTGGTTTGTCATGGATATCAGAAATACACTTTTGTTGACAGAGATGGCCCCTCTTCAGCTGAATTACTATTATGACTGACCAATTAACCATTACGACCCCCTCAGTAATTATTCTACTGCTACACTGACTTTCAGAGTTGTCACCTTAGTAGTTGTTTAAGCAGATGTGCAGAAGTTGTTACACCATAGGAAAATATGAAAAGTTGGTTTAGGTTTTTTTTTAGATGAGTAGATGCAATAAACCAGGCTATTACTCAGCCACTACCCTTATGCAGCAGAAAGCAAAACAGTTCAAGAAGTTAGCTAAGGCCTTAAGTTAATTATTTTCTAACATGCTCTAAGACAGAAGCACACAGTCTCTTGGAGGGACTGGGAAGTACTGGTAAGTGCCTTGAACACTGTAACATATCAAGGATCTGATGGTAAAGTGTAAGATCTCTTCTTTCAAACCCAGGAGCCACTGAAAATGCTTTACTTACATCTAATATCTGCACATAGGCTTGGTGAGGGTCTGTCAGCTTCATGCCATTGATCTCCACAAACTGGAATGGTGGCAGTTCATCATTTTCTGCAGCTTGCTGAAGACACCGAATTACTTCATGAACAGTTGCAGTTTTACCTGTCCCAGGCACTCCAGAAATGTACATACACCTACAAAAGGAGAGCACCTCTTCAGCCTGAGCAAAATGCTAACACTCCTGGGAATCATGAGCTGGAATTCCTGATCTCTGACACCAGTCTTGAATGCTCCTCTGACACTTCAGGCAACTCCCTACATCTTACTTTATTTGCAAGCTGGGACACATAACACCTTGGAGGATCATGAGGATTTTTATTATTACTGAAGCAATTAACAACCTAAAACATGTTATAAATGTAATTTACCTTTTTTAAAAAAAAGAAATAGTTTTCCAGACTTCCAAAACTGACCAGTTATAATTTGGTCTTTAATTTGAATCTGTAGAATAAAGAAGCCCAAATTTTTTCTACACACAACACCACTTAAGGAAGAAAAAAAACCAGGAAAATTGTGCAAGAACTTTAAATGAGGATAACTTTTTAAATATAAGTAGTAAATATAAATACAAAGTAAAAATACATCATCTGACTGTTGTTATGCCAATAGCAGATGTGATCTTGATCACAGTCTACCCAAACTCACCCTCCTGTACCATCAATAAGTTTGCTTTCCACAAAGTTATAGATATCCTGGAATTCTTCCTCACGACAAGGCAGAGATTCTGGGATAGCAGAAACATGCAGCCTTTGAATTAAAAAAAGAACAGAAAAAGAAAATTAAAATTGGTGTTCTCTCTGAAGAACTGATGCAAACAAACAGGCAGATGCTCACCTTCCTCCCGTGTGGAGTTTTCCAGATCTCTCTTACATACTTTAAGTCTGAGCATCAATGTCAAGTATCCCAAAAGAAATAGCCTAGTCTCTCTCTATGTGCTCTTAATCTAGGCAGCAATAAAGATCTATCTGTTTTAATTCACAAACTATTTATAAGTCAGTGCAGAGGCAGGATAAAACAGGAGAGACTTCTGATAGGAAACAGAACTAAAACCAAGTTTGAAAGATAGTCAGTCCTGAATACCCTTTTTTTTTCCACTGTGAAGATCTACAGTGATACCCATAAAGCTTTTTCGTGCCCCAAGAAGAGACAAATATTGTACCTTTACAATCTAAAGCTAATCAGAGAGAATCTTTGTTTTTCTAATGTTGCACAGAATAAAGATACCTAATTCTGAAGACCTTAGCATGGACTGGTTAAAACAATTTGAAATTGTGAAAGTAGTATCGTAAATAGTAAATCCATTATTTGTGAATCTAGTATTGTACTGTAAATTATTAAATGCTCTTCTTGGATCAGAACACAATGCATTTTTACCTATTTTATTCTAAATGGTAAAGATGCCATTCCCCATTTCAGCACAGCCTATTGCTCTGCACATCTGATGCAAAATAAAGAGGATTTTCCTGAGCACAGGTTACCTTAATCTGGCCTCTTCCAGTACACTGGCTGGTTCCTGGGCTGCCTGGATGCGCTTGGGAATTTCTGGAGTTGCATTCCGGGGTCTCCTGGGTGTTCCTTGTAAAGGCTGCAAAGAGAAATTACAACCTCAAGCAGATTTTCTACAAACAGCAACTTCTGTTGGGAACAAATCACTGATATGAGTTTCCCAAACATTACTTATGCCAGAGTACAAGATGAACTGAGAACCAGTATTTACACAGGGTGTAAATAAGCCAAACAAGCCCTAGGGTGTTTTCTTCCTAAGAGAAAAAGGAAACTGGGAAGAGGGTGGTGACAATTACACCTTTGAACTGTCTGAAGAATTTTTGAGTTGTTAGTCCTCTTCTGAAGTGCTGCATAACAGAATGATCTGGTTCTTAAGAAACAGCATCCAAGCCATTCCCATCCAAGTAATTTTCCTGTTTAGGCTACAGTTTTCTGCTCAATATTGTCAGCATATTACAACATGCAAATGGTTTATATATTTGTATAACCTACTCATATCAAAGATTAAATTAATCCAGATAATGCTTCATTAAAAGCTAAGGGGTTCAGATACTTAACTCTGGTACACAGGCATCAAGCATTCAAATAACTGGCTCAGAAATAATAAAAATTACTCTTTTATGTGGAACCTTACAGTTTTCTTCAGCGTCTTTGCAGGAGTGTGAACTGCTGACTTCCTTGAAGATTTTGGGGTGCTGAATATTCTGCTGGATTTAGTTTTCTTTTCTGGTGTACAGGGCATATCATCATCCTCCTCTTCCTCACCACTTGAAGAGTAGGAACTGTCAGAGCTAGACAGAAAATCTTCCTGGCCCAACATGCTGTAAGAAATAGAAATTATTTAAGCTTTAAAAAAACTACATACAAGTCTACACATCACAGAGCAACATTTGTACACTTTCAGCTTTTTCTGGAGTTCTTGTAATCAGCAGACAGAAACGTTTTCCACTTCAGCTGCTAATTTTCCATGGCTTTTTAAGAGACTGGTTTAAAGGAAGTCAGTTTTCTGAAGAACACCATGAGTCAGCTTCACGTCTCTGAACATAAACCAGTTTTTACTCAAGCTGCAATTAAGCTGTGCTTCCAGAACCATTTGCATTTCAATATTAAGCCAGACAAGCTCTCAAGGCTTCAAGCTCTCAAGGCCTCAAGCTATCAACAGCAATCTGAAGAGGAGATCTTGGCTGCAGGGTTTACCTGATCTGCTCTGCAATGAGAGCACTGGTTTTCTGTGCACATGTTCTGCGAGAACGAGGAGTCAGCACAGGGCTCTGGCTGCTCGGTTTCTGATATCCAACTGAACTGGAAAAAAAGAAAACAAAGCTGGTTATATTCCCTCTCTTTGCATCACACTTGTAAAGACACAGAGAAGGCCTTTCAAACCTGAGGCTCAACTGTTACCACTGTCCATCCAGCATGAATTCTTATTTGTTATTTACAGATTGGCTATGGCATGGATGCTGGCAGCACAGTTTCCCCCCTCTTGCACTGTGTCATCAATACATCTTTGCAAAGAAAAACAAAATATTTGCTGTATTTTGCACTGCCAAACCGAAGGAACAGGGGCTTACAGCAGCTGTGGTTTTATTTTATTGAGAGGTGGGGTTTTTTGCCTATTTTTTTTTCTTAAGAAAAAAATTATTTCCTTTGGGCATCTCTCTGATTTGCTCTTTAGAATGTACTCTTCCTGGGTGCTTCTTCATCCCTGCCACTGAAACATTTTACTGCTACTACACAACTTTCCTACTGGTTCAAAGTAGAAAATGAGATGAATTACAGATGCTTTTATTATTTGTTGGCAGTTCTTAGAAGTTTTTTTAAATCTATAAAATAGTACTGAAATGCCATTACCTTATCAATGAAAAGTAAACATTTTCATGCTATTTATAATTAGTGACAAAAAAAAAGGTGGAAATTCCATTGTTGCATCCACATCTTTACTCTTGGAAAGGAGGAAAAGGACTGGTTTCTGGCTTCTTGCAACATTTTGCACAAGAAAGTCTGTTCCATTCTTCTCCCCCAGTTTATGCCATTTTTAAAGACTGTGTGAATGCATACATGAATAGTTGTGCTTTTTGGGCTTTGATTTCTTTCCTACATAAAAATTAGCATGGAAGTATACATACAATTCTCATGAAGACTCTCCTGAGACCAACCAAACCACTTTCTACAGTCCAGCATCCCTCAACACTTGTCACAAGCTGGGCACATCTGAGCCTTGATTATGGAGTGCAGGGAAACAGATTTTCATCCATGTTGATGGGTACAATCATCATGAGAACAACAATCAACATGGCTTCAGTTTCCTTTCATATCATCCTACCATTCCCATTTCCAACATCATCTCTCTGTTCTTGGAACTGTGAGCTGCTTTTCCATCTGGAAAGTCAAATCCTCTTTGGATCTCCCTGATCATTCATTCACCCCCAAGTACCACTTTCTAAAGCTTCATCACAGTGCACTTCTCACTGCTGAGGCTTCTCTCCTTGTTCTCAACAGGCAAAACATGGCACATGCAGAGACTTCACCTACTTTTCTCTCCAGAAGTCTCCCATAAACGAGTTTTAAGAGAGCTTCATATAAATAGAAATCCCATACAAAAATAATGATAAAAATGCTGTCACTTACAATAGAATGTCATCTTTCTCATGAAGATTCTTGTCTTTTTCACTGAATTCTTTGACCTTAGTGTAGGGGGACAATCGTATGGTGTCACTGAACCTCTGATGGTGCTCTGCAGTCTCAGATGTTGACTTGGACTTATCATTGCTGCAGGGGATCTTTGGTGGTGAGCCTAAAATATCACTTGTGAATTTCACTTTTCTTTTAGTGGCTGATGGTTTTATGGGTGCTATGGCATCACAGTCGTCATCCAAAAGACCCAAAACTTCACATCCCAGCAGCCTGCCTTTGGATCTTGTGGGACCTAGAAATGAAAAGCAAAATGAACTTTTGTCAGGCTTCAATATGGCTGGTTTGGCTAACTTTCAGAAGACATGGTACAGCTGGCTCAGTGACTGTTGTTTAAAGGAATGCAGATGGACATTTCACTCCAGGAACAAGGAACTGGATCACAAGACGGCACTTCCTCTAAAAAATTACTAAACAGAAGGGAGACAAACAGATTTTTTCAGTTTTCTAATCCACCTCCATCACTTACAACTTTAGTTTCCATGTTGAAAAGCATGTTACACAGGATCAAAAGTGCTTATTCAACCAGCTCAATGTAAATATTGTAGTGCACAATTAGTCACAAGATTAAATAAAGCGAGACATTGAGGTCAAGTGAGGCTGATTGGTAGCATTTCAGTCAATAAACCCTTTCATTCAGATTTATCAGATACAAATCAAACATTTGTAGCAGCAGTTGGATATAAGCAGTAGAGTGCTTGAAACAACAGACAAGACAAACAAGTGATGTGCCTACAAGGCTTGGGCTATCCCAAAGCCTGAACAATGTAGCCAAAAATATTGATGTTGAATGTTACAATAGTTTGAACTAGCAAAAACGGAGAAGCACAAAACATGTACAGAACTACTGAATGGACAGAATATTGCCATATACATACTGTTTAGCTCCAGCTTCTTTCTTGCTGTGGGGGTTTTGATGTCAGTTTTAGCCACCCTTTGAGAATGCCTCTCCTTAGCAAGGGAGGACTTGGAAGCAGAATGTTTAGATTCTACTTCCATATCAACGTTTTTTGGTTTTGTGGCACTCCGAAGAACACTCTCCGTCTCTTTTTTCACAGGTGTAAGGATGTCTGAAGGAATAAATGCTTTTGAAGAGCTCGTGATAACACCTCTTTTCTTGTTAGCTTCTTTCAGCTTAGAGAATGTGTCCGGGGACAAAACTTTAAAGCACTTCCCATCCCAAGACTGTTTGACATAGAAAGTTTGTTCCTTGTTTAATGTAATAATAGGCAGCTCCTCACCCAGATGTAGTGGTAAGACCTGCAAAGACAGTAAATATCAAAACATACATACATTAACATTTACTGTTAATTTAGAATTCAGCGATTTTCTATTGACAGACCTTATTACTGCAACCCATGCAATCCTTAGTTTCCAATTTACACTACAGGACTGTTGCTGTTTCTTCCCTTGCTGTGTAGAAGCGTTGCAGTACTTACCATGATGCTTTTAATAATGGTCTCTGCAGCTATATCGGTGTCATAGCCAAGAACTTGATCGAAAAACACCTCCTGGGCAGAAATCTCCCTTTTTAGCAGCTTCCGTTTGTTCTGAGGTATCTCCTCCAAACGACAGAACCACTGCACAACCGCATGTTTGTGCTGAGCACCTGCAACAAGGAGAGGAAGTCAGGGAACATCAGGATTTTATTGTGTCACAAACAGTGCCAGACTTCAGCTGAAATGCCAGCAAGGGTAGAAATCCTTCCTGGACACAGGTGAGAAAGCATCTGGTAAGAGACTGCAAGTCCTATTTTCTAAGCTAAATTAAAATGTCTTGAGTTGAGAGTTTTAAAGGCTAAGGTAACACCTGCACAGGGTCTCAATCACAAAAATACCTGGAGACCAGCTCCAGACCACCAGTTCCCTATCACAAACAAAGAGGTTCCTTATTTGCATAGATGTGATCTCCTCACTGGTAACTAAAAGCAGTGACATAAAAGGAGAACTGAGAAATTTCAGGACGCTATTTGCAGTGCCATTGTACTTTGAGAAGCCAGAAACAATTTTTTCACTGGCTGACAAACCAGGGAATATTGATGAAATAGCCTGTTTTTAAGGAAGTTTTATGGATTTCATTCCATGAAAAGAATATTCAGTTGTGTTACAAGACAGTGTATTAGGAAATAAATAAGATGGAATGATATATATTCATGTTTTAGAAAAGGTAAAGAAGATTAAAAACCCTCAAAGTATTATTATTACAGCACAAAAAAGAACTGCTCAAAGGAATCAGATACAGCCAATAAGTAGCTCCCAATTCAGACTCAATGTTTGTACCACCCACCTCCCATGATTTATCTTTTCATATCTATCTCTGCATAAACAAGTAGTTCCACAAGGAACAGAAGTAACAAGTCCCATTTATTCAGCCTTGTGCTTTATTGTTAAATTGCCTGATGTCTAATGAGATGCAAATTTCAGGGCTGCAGTGCTCTTGTTCCATTTGGATTCTCCAATCTCTAAAAAAAGCATGAACTCACACTGCCTTCCTCCAGGACCACTGCTTTTAAATTAGACAACTACTTAAAAAGACAGCAAAAATTACAGTGTAATACATTGTATTAATACATTACATAAACGTCCATTTATGTATCAAATTTTGCTGAAATTAGCCAGCAGTCCCAAATATTTGGGGGAGCTTGTGAATACAGATGCAATGACTACCAAAACTTGATTTTCTTCATAAATTAGACCAGTGACATAGCGTTAATGCTAACTACACCCCCAGGAAAAAGGTAACTTTAAAACATTTTAAAATTTCTCACACAGAATCTAAGTTTTTCATTCACTTACCATCTTCATATAAATCCATGAGCTGTGCCACATAAGGCTGATCTGCATTCACCCCTTCTACTAAAATAAAGTCACCAAGCTGTATACAGGTTTCTGTTTTGGTGTTTTCTGATGTAATAAGGATCCCCCTGGAAAGTGATAGACACAAGATTAAGAGAATTTCATCTTTTTCATAATTGACATCTCATTAAGCCCAGTGTCCTGTCAACTTCACAGTTAGTTATGCTCCTTCTTGCAATGCTTCCAACTTAGTTCCCTGATTAGAAGCTTTCATATGTAGTTCAACTAGTAACTTACTCACAGATTTGGTTAAGTGTTTTTGCTTATACACTACACAGTTTATAATACAGGAGCTTAGTGACAATGCTTTTGTTTCATACGTACAGTGTCACAACAAAATGCTCAAACACTTACTCGTATTGTCACTGACTGCCATGTTAACCTAAACGATGTCAGAAAGGTAAAGAAACATCCATTAAGTTTCCCTTAGCAAAACAGCAATAAATGTTACTTACTTGTACTGGGAAGTTCTCAGCTTTCTGTCTGAACTCAAGGGTTTTCCATACCAGGAGTAGGTAAGTTTGCTTTGCTGCCGGGTGTTCATGATTCCCAATGAAAAGCTAAAATAAACAAACAAACACTTTTTGATTATTATTTAAAATCAAAAAAAGGTAAGATGGGAAGACACACAGAACTGCTATCTGTTCTTTCGGCGTGCCTGAAGAACGGTGGTTGACACAGAGAAGCGCATCTTCCCCAAAGCCCAGACACCCCTCCCCGAGGGATGAGGAAAAAAGGAAGATATTTAGTAGAGACTTGTTCTTCAATTCCTTTTCCATCCCTTCGCGGCTCCCCGGCCCTCACCGCCATGGCGGGGCCGGCTGCCCGCCCTGAGAGACCGAACCTCGCCGCGAGCTGGCTGAGACCGTCACCGACGCTTCCCTTTCGCTCAATTCTTATGGTTTCATTTTGGTTTCTAATTACTTTTATCTTTTTCTTTTCTGCCTAAGTAAGAATTTGCGCCTGGAAAGTCAGGGAAAAGCCACACACAGCCCCCAGTGCCGTTCACCGCCCCAGCCCGGGCAGCACATGGCGGCTGAGGGACGCCGGGCGGGACACCGAGGGGCTCCGGCAGCACCACAGAGCCACTGACCCCCACAGCCACTAAGCCCCACAGCCCCTCACCGGCCCGAGCCCCTCACCGGCCCGAGCCCCTCACACAGCGAGACAGGCTGGAACAGATCACAGCGGTCTATCCGATCCCACGTCCCCGCTCCAGCCGGGTCGTCCCAGAGGGCACTGCACAGGATCGCGTACGGACCATTCTGGGATATGTCTAGCGAGGGAGAGTACCCAGCCTCCCCGGGCAGCCTGTCCCCGTGCGCGGCCACCCGCAGCAGGAGCACTTTGCCCCCTGTGCCCCCTCACGGCCCCAGCTCACCGTGTCCCCTCAGCGCGTCCCGCCGGCACCGCGATGGAACTTCGCGCCAAAGCGCGCGCGGAGCCCCGCCCCCGGCGGCGCGCGCAGAGGGCGGGCGGAGGCGCAGCGCCGCCATGTTTGTGCCGGGTGCCGGCGGAGGAGGTGGCGGCGGCTCCGCCCCGGAGGCGGAAGGGGGAGCGGAAGGCGGCGCGGCCCTCGAGGGAGCGAGGCTGAGCGGGGCTGACCCCGGAGCGGCGAGCGGGGCTGCGCAGCGGCCACCATGGCCAACCGCACGGTGAAGGACGCGCACAGCATCCACGGCACCAACCCGCAGTACCTGGTGGAGAAGATCATCCGCACGCGCATCTACGAGTCCAAGTACTGGAAGGAGGAGTGTTTCGGCCTCACGGGTATGGCGGGCGGGAGGCCGGGCCGGGCCGGGGACCCGGGGGGAGCCCGCGCTGACGGCCCGGCCGGTCCCTCTCGCAGCCGAGCTGGTGGTGGACAAGGCCATGGAGCTGAAATACGTGGGGGGAGTCTATGGAGGGAACATTAAACCCACGCCCTTCTTGTGCCTGACTCTGAAGATGCTACAGATCCAGCCCGAGAAGGACATCATCGTGGAGTTCATAAAAAACGAAGACTTTAAGTAAGTTGTAGTGTGATTTTTCCCTTGTCGAGGTTGTCGTAGCGAGGGGAAATGCCCAAAACAGCCAGGGAAACCTCAGTGCAGGGTTTAGTTCTCAGTGCGCCCTGATAAACTGTGCTTGCTAAAAAACAAGCTTTTCTTCTTGCCTTCAAGACTGCTCTCCGGACTCATCTTTGTGGCATGTGCTTTCTGTGATAATAAACCTCTGCCTGAAGTATTTGGAATGAGCTGCATTAAGGGATTCATGTTAATCTCTTTGTCTTCAGTATTTTTTCCATCTTTGTCGGTGACAATGCCCCCATACAGACGTTATATATGTAAAGTATATTTATGGTTTTGATAGTATCAAGGAAGTGATGGAGCAAATCTCTATGGTTGTGTATTCTGGCCAGTGTACTGATTTTCCTCAGAAGTTCGTCGGAAAAAACTCCTTTTTAGCCAAACTGCTAAGTGTGCAGGAAGCTGAGATCCATGGAAAGGTTTCCTTTCCAGGTATGTCCGAATGCTTGGAGCACTGTACATGAGACTGACAGGCACTGCCATTGACTGCTACAAGTACCTGGAACCACTGTACAACGACTATCGGAAAATTAAAAGTCAGAACAGAAATGGGGGTAAACACTCTTATATCTGTTTATCAATATAAATCTTAAAAATAGTGACACAGCCTGTTGACATAAGTTGTCTGAAGTGTTTCATCTTTACTTAGCCTCTAGTGTTAATATTGTCTTTTAAATGCTATTTTTCACCCCCAGAATTTGAGCTGATGCACGTGGATGAATTTATTGATGAGCTACTCCATGAGGAACGTGTTTGTGACATCATCCTGCCTCGACTGCAGGTTGGGAAATGTAGATGGTTGTGGAATTCCTAACTGCACCAAGTTCAGTAGCTGGATTGGCTGCTGGCTTGTTGTGTAAGCTGTGGTTGCCTCCTTAGGTGTTTGTTCTTACTTGGGTTATGTTGAATAAAGTTGCAATTTCTCCTAGAAACGGTATGTTCTGGAAGAAGCTGAACAACTTGAGCCTCGTGTTAGTGCTCTGGAAGAAGACATGGATGATGTAGAATCTAGTGAGGAGGAGGAGGAAGAAGATGAAAAGGTTGGTGAATTGTTTGGGAAAGGAATAGTTGAAGCTAAACCCCTTTAGGACACTTCATAGCGTGTGACAAATATTTGAGGGGAGGCACCAGGAGGCTGCTGGCAACTGTTACCTCCCCTTATGATGTATTTTCATATAAGCAGCTTGTGAGGACTTGGACCCTGAAGCAACTCTCAGGTTGCCACCTTTTCCAGTCTGTTGAATTCCACAAATCTGTTCTGTGTTAAGCTTATTTAGATAAATTGATTTACATGTACATGTAATGGAGAGAACTGAAGGTGATGCTGGAAGGTCCTGTGACCACCAGTCAGTGCTGCTGTACTTCTTCAGAACCAACACTATGAGAAGTGGCTGTTTGAATTTCCAGTTGGCAGTTTTGGGCAGTACCACTCACTCCTGAATAAGAAATACTTGGGGATGGGGAAGATTGGCTGCCTGACTTTTCCAATTTATATTCATTGTTCAGAAATCTTTACCGATAGCATGAAGCCTTGCTGAAACAAGACTTACAGATCTTCCCCCCACTTGTTTACAGCTGGAACGGATCCCATCTCCTGACCACCGCAGAAGGGGCTACAGGGACCTGGACAAGCCCCGCAGATCTCCCGTGGTGCGGTACCGGCGGAGCCGGAGCAGGTCCCCACGGAGGTGAGGTCACTCCCTTGACCAGTATTTTTACTTGTTGTGCTGCAGGTGGCTGGAGCACAGCAGTGAAGGTGGCAGTTCAGCCAGAACCTCCTGCACCTCCCAGTTCCTTTAGCACTTCCTGAAGTGAGGAATTGCAGTGCACAGCCAGAGTCAACCCCTCTGCCTCCCACCCCGTTTCTGCAGTCATTCTCTAACTCCTGAACTTGCTGGCCAACTTTAGCTAAATTAGTCAATACAATGAAGATGTTAAGAACCAAGCGTTTTTGTTTTTGTGTAAGCCAGAGGCTGCAGAGAAAATCCTAATTGTTCTTACTGATATTAAACCAGGAAAAATTCATCACTGAACTCTTGTTCACTGCACAGTCCAGTTCTAAGCAGGGCCATGTGGAGCAGGCCAAAAACACTAAAGGGAAGTAAAAGCCCTGGTGGTGTTGCTGAAGGATGAGGGAAATGAAACAGCTGTTCTGCTGCTGATTTTTAGTGATTTTTTGCTTTTCTCCCCCAATTGCAGGCGCAGCCGCTCTCCGAAGAGAAGAAGGTACTCTTTAATTCTATTATTTAAGCTGAGCAATGTGCATTTGTAGCACAGCTCCCTTACAAGCTGCCTTTCCCTCAGCCCATCACCGCGCCGGGAGCGGCATCGCAGCAAAAGCCCGAGACGGCACCGGAGCAGATCCCGGGAGAGACGCCACAGATCAAGATCTAAATCTCCAGGTATTTCTGCCACTGCCAGAACAACTCTGGCAAGTCTTTATCAGTAGCACATGCACTGCAAGAAAAATCTGTCACCATATCGAGATGGTAGCACAGGTGTTAAATCTAGCTGATAGAACTGCTGCTCACATGAAAGCAGAGCTGGGGAACTCCTTTAATGGCTGCAGAATTGTCTTGAGCAAGTTACTAGATACTTGTCAGGAGGTTAATTTGAGTGCCTTGTTAAAGCTAGGGTTGTTCTGGCTGTATCTAGCACACGTAGTCACTAGAAGCAGATTGCATTAGCAGAACAATGAAGAATTCCAGTACCAATGGAAATAACTGTTGCCTTTTTATCTCACAGGGCATCACCGTAGTCACAGACACAGAAGTCATTCCAAATCGCCTGAAAGGTAAAGGCTTAGACTGTTTTTTAAATGCAATTTGGGAATTAAAGATAGGTTTTACAGTATTGGCTTTTTGTTTTTTCTGTTTCAGATCTAAGAAGAGTCACAAAAAGAGTCGGCGAGGGAATGAGTAACAAACCAACCCCAGCCCACCATTTAAGGACCTTGAACTGCAGTCTAATGCTGTCCTATTTGCTCTACAGGACAGCTGGCTCTGTACTGGCTGCTTTAGCAGTCCCTTTCTTTAATCGTTCTCATTTTGTTGTCTTGGATTTTTTTATTAAACGTAAGCTAAGGATACTTTTTATGTAGGTAGGGAGTCATCCTTGTGATAGAATTTGAAGGTTGTTTTTTAATTGTTTTTCTTGAAGCCTGTAAAAACTTAAAGAAAAGCAATAAAAAAAGGAAAGTTTGTCTTTAAAGGCTCCCAGCTGTTTCCTTACATAATATTTTGTTGACAGGTCCCCTGTTTGAAGCTGGCTTCATTCTCAAATCAGGGAATTGTTTTGTCAAACTGTCCCTGCAGTCAGGTGCCAGAGGAAGTCTGCATTCAGTCACAAACACTGCAGGCCTCGCAGCCCTGGCCTCTCAGAGCTCCAGTACAGGAAAGGAAGCAAGGCTGTCACAATCCAGTGTGTTTACTGAAAGCTCACATGAAAGTGCTCTCTCCAACATGTGGTTGTCATTGGGTGGTTTGTAAAAATCACCCTTCGGTTTAACCTGCTGCTTCTGATGATGCCATCAGAGAGTTCGGAAGGTCAAAGCAGTACAAAGCAGTACAAAGGACTAAATTCTTTTGGAGTTAGAAGTTCAACATATTTAAAGACAGTACACCACTACTTGGAGCACAGTTTGTGGCCTCCCTGTGACTGGGGACAAAATCTGACACCATGATGTTCATCTCTACCTTCTCTGAGTGAAGTCAGCTTTTTAAATTTAGAATAATTAAGCTCTTACTGAAGATACAGTTCTCTTACTATATTTGAAATCAGTTGTGTTAAGCCCTTGTGTACCATGTCTTTATTCATGGCCCTTCTTCAGGGACAGGCAGGTTTATCCCTGAACTCTGCTTTTATGGCTTCAGGATTCTCATATTGCCCTGGGAGTGCTGACAAATAAGTGTGCCTAATGAATTTATGGAAAGCCCTCTTTAAAATTGCTTCCCTGTACAGCCTAATTTTTCCAGGGTATTTGCATATTATTTTGCAAAGCTGGTAAACAAAAAAGCAGGTGTTCTCTCCAAGATTAATACACACATTGGCTGTGAACATCACATGCAACAACACCTGCGTGGAGAAGAACAGGTCTAGTGCTTGTACCACTTGTTCAAATTGCTCATCTTTCCAAGATCTCCACATTAAAGGCATTTTTATTATTCCTGTTAAAGCAAGCATGCGTACAAATAGGGATGAGGAAAAAGCCTTATGTCCTTTTTTTTGCAGTTTTATTTTTCTTTTTAAAAAGTTTTTTGGCACTACATAGTTCTGTAAAGAATAGAGGTGACAAATTTTTAAACACATGAAATCCCCTTCTAATTTTATTTTTTTTTAGAACAATATATATAAAGTCTGAAGCAACCAAAGTATGAATACAGCTAATAGAAAATAAAGAACTTAATTTTAAAAATTCTCTCTCTTTACAGTTTATCAAGATAAAACAAAACACGATTCCCCTTAAAAATAGGGTAATAAAATAGATGAAATTTGTATCACTCAGTTTTGTGATACTAGTAAAAACTATAGTTCATATCTATGTACAAATGATACAGTTTAAAAACAGTCTTAAATAATCTTGTATCTAAACATGTTGCATTAAGATTTTAAATCAGAACCTGAATTTCTTCCTCCCCTCCCCCCACCCACCCACAATCCCATCCAATTTCACTTTTTCTGTTGAATGTAATTCAGATTCAAGTGTGGATGTCCTTGAGACAGAAGCGAGAACCGCTGGTTATTCTGCATCAGTGGACCAGCTGAAAGAAAATGGATTACAATTACTTCAGCAAATCACATATTCAACAGTGCTTGGCTATATTCAGTGTACTAATGGAACTTAGAAATAAAGCCATTTACTAGACTGACACAAATGCTCTCTAACTAACCCATTTAATGGGACACTGCAGAATTGCTTCATTGTATCTCCAAAATTCCCTAACAATTACAAACAGATTATTTTGTTGCTTTACTTCAGTTATTTAACAACAGTAATTTCGGGATTTTAAGTAAATTCAGTTTTTACTTGGAAACCCTGCTAGAGTAAATAGATTAGATTTTGAAAAAGGATTTGGTGCCTGTATCTCTCATTTTACACCAGGTGGCCCCAGCAACATGGAAGCTGTACATTCTCCAAGTAAAATTTAGTGTTGTTTCTCTGGTAGTGGAGGTCTTTTTCCTACAGCCTTTCCCCATCCTGCCAGATGCTGAACACCTTTACCTTTCATAAACATCAGAGTTGAAATCAAGTCAGTCCTTCCCAGTTCCCTGATGAACTGAACCTGACCGAATTTTGCCATCAGTGATGCTCTGACTGTGGATGGGCCAGACTAAACCTCCAGAGACCCCTTCCAACCTCAATTATTCTATGGTCTTGCAAGTTTTTATCTATGTAAGTCATTTCACAAAACAAGGTACAAAAGCCAAATAAAGTGAATTACAACAAAAAGTTCTTCATCTGAACACGCTCATGGGCCAATCGACCTCTATTGAAGCAGAGGCAGCTCTACAGTGAGCCAGCAGCAGCAAAGAAAAAGAGGCTGGAACTGCAACAGGCTGCAAACTGGCTCGGATTTCAGAATTTTATTTTAACCCTTCCCTCCCACAAAGATTTTTATTTGTCCACAGAGGAAGCTGAAGCACTGATTTGACTGGGATTCGTTATGGTTCCAGGGAGCCTGGCGAGTGACACATGATTCCTTGGCTTTTAAAGCCTTTGAGACAGTACAGAGACATGGTGCATGAGCTGTTGATTCACATACTGGTTCTAGTACCTTGAGGGTAGAAAGGTTTGTTCGGTGGGTAGCTGGCATTTCCCTGCTGCATGTAGTTCTGAGGCATATTGTAAGGCCACGCTCCTCGGAGGAGAGGAAAATGGGTAGGGGTCCCATGGTCCCAAGGGACAGAAGGAGGGTTCATTTTACCAAACTGTCCTTGGAAACCCTGATCTATTTTTCAATTGAAAGGGAAAAGCACATTGCAAGTTGAAATAATTAAACAGTAAGTCACAAATACAATTTACATCTTAAATAACAGTTTGCAGGGGACTTAATACGATTAGTCTGATGTGCTACTTTTTTTTTTAAATATACATCAGTAAAAATTACCACCTAAATTACTTCATTATTCACTATGATAGAATTATTGGGAAGAGAGAGGATGAATCAATATTAAAATCAAGAGCTACAATTTCACTATGTTTATGACTTTCTCATGATGAAAAACACAAGGTCTGAACAAAGTTCAGAACTACTGTCTGATCCCACACAAATATCCACTATCACTGACAGAGCTGTGACATGAAAGCTATTACCCTACTGCAAGAAATAACTCTCAGATGTACACTGGAATTCCACTAATACTTACATGCCTAAGAAACTTGCTATCTAGATCACTGGACTGACTCAAAAAATTATTTTTAGAGAGAAAATATAAACTTTGGAAATAACTATACAAATGGTAAAGCTACTCCGTTTACAATTCTGTTATCACTGCAACATTAAGGATGAGAAATCAAGCATCCAAGGAGGCAGGACCCACAATATGAGGCACAGCTCTGGAGTATGCATGAAAAAGAGTTGTCTGTCTTGATAATTCTGATGATCCTACTTCAGTTGTCTACTGAAAAGAAAATTAAAGTACCTCCTTTCAAGTCAAGGTTATGTGAGCCAGGACAAAGCTTCCTCAAACTTACTGTTCCCAAATTGTCCTGAGGAGGTAAGAAACCACGCTTCAAACGGACAGGAGACAGCTCATCTGTACTGTGCATTCACCTTCATGGCATCTAAGCCAAAGAGGAAATAAAACTGATTCAAAGAGGAAAACTAGTAAGAGACAGTAATAGGGCTACCTGAGTAGACTCAGCTGAAGACCTACTGTTACTGACAAACACGTTATTAGTGCAGAGAAAGGCTGGGCAGGAGATTCAGAATTTTCATCTTAGGATGAACAACTGCACCAGTACATTGTATTATGGATTTATTTTTTAAACATAGGAGGACTTAACACACTCAGAATAAATCAGAAGACCACCACCATGATTAATGATGTAACAGTTTACAGTTAAAATTTAGGGGCTGCCACAGTTATGTTGCAGAGAAAACTGAATGGGCTTTAATCATGATATACTGCCTTTTCTCAGTCTCAAACATACCCATGTAGTTGGCTTTGCTATGAGGCAAGAGGCTGTTGCCCACTTGTCACAGGAAAATGTATTGTCAGGAATCAACACTGAGATTATGGAAGTTAAATGTGGCATATAAGCCACAGGAAAAAACAGAAGAGATAAGATCATATTATATTGTACTAAAGGTGAGGAGATGACTATTCAACTTGCACAGCTGTAATTCTGCTGGGTCTCTACGTTCATGGTTGCACCCTCAGCATTTATCTAATAAATTATGTAACAATGTGTTGATCTTAGAGGTCTTTTCCAACCTTAATGTTTCCATGACTGTCTGACATAAGGAATCCATTATTTGTCAGCACATTCACAGAAATGTGAGTGATTCAAACAATGATGAGGAGGTTTCTCAGTTGAATGCAGGATTTCTCATCGTTGCACAGCCATTAATGGCAGACAGGACAGATGCCTAGAAGTTACAGTAATCAATTCTGATTTTTTTTCCTATGAAAATGTTAAGACAGGTAAAAGTCATGATTTGATTTCTTAAGAATCGTATTTTTATCAAACAAGTTGAAAGAGTTAGCTGTTCCTGTAACACTTAACACTTGTACACAAAGTGAGAGAGGTTTGATACAACAGAGAAGAGTTACCTGAATTCCCCACAGTGCCATTGTTCACCAGTGAGTTTGGAGTCACAGGATTGTGCCAGTGTCCCTCATGAGAAGTGCTGGGGATTCCCATGGGCCTGGCAGCAGGCTGTGCAAAGATGATACTGGGATCATTCAAGCTTACACTGCTCTGGTTATTTGTGGTGCTGCTGCTGCCAGATCTCATAGAAAATGGAACATTTGTAGAATGAGGAGGGTTACCCGGTGCAGAGTGAATAACAGGCCCATGAATAGGCCAAGAAGTGTTGGGAAGCTGAATTTGGTGGTGATGGTGCATCTGAAGTAGTCCCAGGTTATGCAAGGTGGAATACTGACCTGGGGGAGATTGGGGAAAGTTAAACAAAGGCAGCTGGACCTGATGGGGTGGCTGTGCACCCTGCTGTGGCTGAGGAACGTGCTTAGACTGGGATATTGACTGTGGCTGAGTCTGGTTAATGGAGGCTGGCTGAGAGGAATTCTGTGGGAATTGCTGAGGTTGTGGAGAGTAAGATGACTGATGCGAATCAGACTGGAGGAAAAAAAAAAGTATGTATTTCTGATTAGTTCACTGGCTATTTAATGGTGTTTTCTTTAATAAGCACCCACTGTATTAGACTATTTATAAACCAGCAAAGCACTCCCCAGCAACACCCTAAGCACTGCACCCAAGTTCCTGTTGGCTTCACTAAGTGCACTTCAACTGACTCTGACTTTCACCAACAGATCATTTGGTCTGTTAATGTGGCACATCCCACTGTCAGAAACACCATTCTGAGCGAGCGTTAGCCCCAAGCTCTTCATTAGATGCCGCACACACTTTTTTCTGATTTTTAATCAGTGTCTTCCCTATCCTACTTATGTACAGCCCCCAGTATCTCATTAACTAATTGCCTTACTTCTAAATAGAGTGGTTATTACTGCACAGTTTTTCAAGTAATTCCAAAGTAAGCTCCTAGTATTTCTTTCATTTTTAAAAATCTGTTAAACAAGAAACGCAAATTCCAAAAACCCAGTTTCAACCTTCATATCCTGGTGTTATGCCATGGCTAAAGGCACAGTAACAGCAATTATTACAGCCTTTGCAGAGTCTTACACAGCTTTCCCTTTCACCAGCAACAGAAACATGAGGCTAGGCATGAGGCTATTTTATCTCTTTGGACTTGCAACTGAACAGAGAAGCACTTCAAGAACTGGAGTGGTTGGGAAAAGACTTACTCACTTTATGTGCCAACATTTAATGCAAGTATCTGGATTCCCCAGTCTGGTTTTAAGCACTGAGACAAGATGCTGATGGACTAAGTGCCTCCAGAGACATTCAAATGAGACAGGTACCTAAACTAGAGAGGAGGACCTGAATCTCAGATCTCATTTTCCCCCTGCAACTGACTCTTCCCTCCACACAGTACAGCAGCCAGCCAAGCTGCAAGAGCCTCAGCTGCTGTTGAACACAGCTAAGGGTCTCTCCAGCTTGTCACTATCCCTGACTGCTCACCTGCCCATTTAAAATGGCTTGTCTCCAAAAACCAGTGGTGTCTGCAGGACCTGCCCATGCCACATCATCCCCTCCAGCAGCACACTGTGTGTCTGTGCCTGGGCAACAGCTGGAGCCCAGAAGCTGGGATTGCTCCCTGCTGCTATTCCAACTGTGCCTGTATGAGTGTCTCCTATACCTTTCTATCAAACCAGGACGAGAAGGTAAAACCTGGGATTTGAAAGATGATCACTAATTTAACAGTTTAAATGTTATAAAAATAAAGCACATGCACTGACTACAAACATTCCTGAAATATTAATCCACCACAAGCATGTACTGAATGTGCCATCAGCAGGAGAGGAGGCATATTACACTCCAGCCTCTTGATCTGCTCCCCATTCTCTCCCTCTTACTCCACCAATATTCCCCCTTCCCACTCTTCTCAACCAATTCCTGGACAGAACACATTCACCAAGAAATCCTGGCCAAATGACAACCATGCAACACACAGACAGTCCATGACATCCACGTGACACAAGAATGTGCACATGATGTCTGCCTCTGAGTGCACCCACACGTTCAGCTTCAGTTCCTCGGGCAGAAATATAAGGCTCCTAAACAAAATACTCCTGTGTCACGTTCAGCCCTTCACTTAGATAAGGGCTGTATCAGTCCCTCTTTAGCAGCATACTAGAAATCATAAGGTCTCCATTACTGGAGCCAGCATTCCAATAAATGCTTGCTGATCAGTTAGGAAAGTAGCAAACTGAACAAAGAGCATTAGTGATCAGCATCCCTGATTACTGTATTTGTTTGCCAGCTTCATTAGCAGGCACATGCTTCTCAGATTAACAGCTTAAAATAAATTAATTTCTGCTGTACTGTCTGCTCCAAAAATATTAAACGCCAGCAGTTGTATCTGCTCAAATACCTTCTGCTACCCATCTCCACTCAGAAGCAAGTTAAACATATCTTAGGTAGCTCTACAGAGACCTGAAAAAATTCTAGATAAAACTATCAAAAATTTCCCCATTGTTCTGCTTGTGCTTCTGGTATGCTCTGGCAGACTTTTCACTGAAGTATGACTCAGCTGTGTCTGGACATGACAGCCCCTTAAGACAGATCTCATAAACCACAGAGTCATGGTTGTCACTAACCTAAGTCTACAACATGTTAACTATGAGCTGTGCTTTATCTCCCTTAGTAACTCCAGAATGCTGCCAGAAAAATGAGAATTTGAAAGGCATCCTAGCTTAATGTGGCCTTTCAGAATCACAAGGTATCTCATATCAAACTTGCCCATGAGGTTTCCCTACTGAAAACACATAAATGCTCCCCAAGACACAGTACATGAGAAATCAAAGTTCCACTAACTGGCCGAGTGCAACGTTATCATTATCAAGTCCAGAATCTGTTGAGATAAACCATGCAAACGTGTTCCCAGCATGGCTGCTTTGCTCCAGCTTTGCTCCCTGCAGTCCCCTGCCCCAGAACTTACACATTCTGATGACTGCCTGGTGCGCAGGGGTCGCTCCACCTGCTGCTGGCCCACAGCCACCAGCTGGGAATTTACCATGCTCCGGACCAGCTGCGTGCCTGATCAAGGAACACAAGTGTTAATAAAACCCACAGGGTGATAGAATGAGCAGAACTGGGAGTCAGCAATACCTTAAGTCTCATGGCACACAGAATAGCTAAATCACTTTCACCTCTCCTTTAACTAGAAACTTTTCCCTCTACTGGCAGCAGACAACATAATATACAACATATAATAGGTATAGGAGCTAAGCACAAAGTCTATTTTTGAGTAAAATAAAGTCTAGCAGGAACAAGGCTCACCTTGCTATCAGGCAGGAGCTCTACTTTATATAGGTTTCCATATTACTGCTGTAATCAGTGGCATTTTAAATAGCAATAGTGACAGCAGAAACTTCTGGGCAAAGAAAATAAACTAAAAAAAAAGACTAAAGGAGAACAGAACACAGAAACAAGGTTCTTCTGAAATTCACTTATGAATGCTTCCTCTACTTTTTCGACTACCACAGGCACCCAAGTGCCTGATTTGAATGAGTTTGCAATTAATCTTCTCTAAGTACTATCAGTAATTTGAAAGCTGGATTTAGCCTAATTCATCTGTATGCTTTTTTTGAAGTGTCACTGAAAGAGCGCTGATTTTTGCTGAAAATACATTTACTTACCTCTCACAGATGATGGAGGGTTAGCTAACATTTGAGAAACATTTGGAAGAGGAAATGCATTCAATTATTATTATTATTACTATTGTTACTATTATTACTATTACTACTTCTAAATGCAGCAATTGTGAGTGGAAGACAAACAATGCAATACCCTGAAGTACACTGTATTTTACTGCTGAGTACATTTTTACCAGCCATGCAAAGACTCTACTTCAGGAGACATTACTCCCCTTGCAGAAAAGCAACACAGACTAAAAGCTGTATTTGCAATGACTGAAACATTACTTGCAGGATTATTTTTTGAAGATAATTACCAAGTCTGTACAGAACCCTAAAGAAAAGGGATCTCAGAGTTTTCAAATTATCCTAACACATGAACTAACTTACCTGGCACACTATTATTTCTCTGACGGGTTTGTTTGAATTCAGGACAATCTCTCCTAACATGACCCACATCCCCACAGATGAAACACCTTTTCTCTCTTGTTTCTCTGTCATCTTCTTTCACCTCTTTTTCATCATCTTTCTCATTCTCCTTTTTCTTCAACCTGAACAACAATTTTTATTAGCAATATCAAAAAAACCACACACACAATCTCTGTAGAGCTGTTGTACTGTTGTGTTCAAAGGGACTGGTTACATAACCAACAGCTGTACCAGAATACAAATATCTCAGAAATCCCAAAAACCACTTTCAGATTCTGGGCTGGTTAACAGCCTGTATAACCTTAATGAAGTTAGAAGCTCCCTAGACTAGTCCAAAAGCTGCCTGACTGTATTAGGGCAGAACTACGCCTGCAGTTAAGCAGGCTTAGCCTGCCAGGTAGCTGGGGAGCAGTTCTATGCAGCAATCTGTGAGTCAGAATATGCCCAAAACACGTGAGCTGCACCTTGTTCATACAATCTCCCCCTCACTGGACAGGGCACAGATCTCTGTCACTGTCTGAGCCCAGACAACATGTGCAACAAAGCACTGAGGCTCTCTCAAACACTCAGTTCTAGTACAGCAGGAGAACTAGTGATCAGCAACCAAGAAATGGAGTAAAGGTCTTTTTCCACAAGGGATCTGCAGGATTGTTAAATAATAATATTATTTTGTGAGCTGTATGTACAATCTGAGAGAGATTCTGTGTGGCTGTGCTGTAGTAACAGTTTGTGTGAAGAGCAGATCATAAGTTCTTTTCCTGAGGCAGATGTAGGGAAAGAGGTGATGCAATTCCATGTGCTAGTGTTTGTACAGAGAGCATCTGAAAGAAATAGTCCACCTGCAACCACAGGGTTCCAGGGCACTTTCATGTGTCTTGAACTCTGCTGACTGAACAAAAGGCTGCAAATAAAGATTTTGTAGCAGGAAGAGACCAAGAATCCTTTGAAGAATTATGGAGCACACAACTGAACATAAGGAGCAGATGAAAGAGCCCAGATTCATTTGCATTCTAAGGGCTTCAACAGGCTTTAGGAGGAGTCAGACAACCTAGGCTGAGTGGGTCATTAAATAGCCAGAGCTGTAGAAAGTGAGGAGTGCACATTTTCTGTCAATTCCTACTAAACTCTCTTTGGAAACAATGACCTGCCTGTACCAGGGACTCCTTTTGCAGGATTCCTGGGCCCAAAACTCCTAAGTGAAATTAATGTACAAGTGCAAGATCACCAAGTGACTGGCACTAATATGATGTTACAGAAATGCACCTTAACTACATACATTTTAACTAATCCTAGAGTTTAATAAATGAACTTTTACCTGCCTTGCAGATGTACGTTATCAGATCTACAGAACAATTCAAATTCAACACTGTCCTCTGAACATGATCACTACAGGAAATCCATTTTAACACATGATAAATTTTGCAGCCAGGTGATATGTTCTCCATCTGAATGTCTGCACTACAAAAAGATAATTTAGTGATCTAAGTTTTAAGTTAAGCTTAACCACATATTAACACACTATAGACTGTTCATTTTACTCTGTGTGCTTACCTAAACACTTCAGATTTAAAGAGGTGATCAGAAATTGTTTTAAGAAAAGAAAAACTAAGATGGGAAATTGAGGATAAGACATGAAGCTTTGATTTTCTCTGCAATTTAGCAAGCTTTCATTTCCATTATTCTTCAAATATCCAAATCCCTCAGGATTTAATCTCGAAGATTTCATGATAGCTTGTGTATTACTTACCTCCTCCTCTTTGGACAGTCTTTCATGTAGTGACCAATTTTTCCACAGACACGACAACATCTGTCATTGGGTGCCAATTCCCCATCTGTCAGCACTTTTGAGTCAAAAAAGTATTCCTATGAAAACACATCAGACAGATAAAATATAAAAACCATTCACTTACAAGACTGAGGAATGAAATTGCCAGCTTTCCTCTCTTATTGTTCCCTGAATGTTACTTCTTCTGAGATTATACCTGGTCCTTTTCTTTCCCTAGATAATGGCAGCTTTTTCAGAGATATGGAGCAGCCCCTAAAAAGGGCTATTTGGTCTTAGGGACAGAGGCTGAATTTGCAGAACAGCTTATCCAGGCTCCAGCCTGCTGCCCACCTTTTGTCTCCCCAAAGGCTCTTCAGAGGACAGTTTTTCACATATGATCTATTTTGGTATCTGAGTCACTGCTTGTGTGCTTTCCAAAGCAGCCAATGTACCTTCCCAGATGAC
Source organism: Nicator chloris (assembly GCA_013400495.1). Taxonomy (NCBI): domain Eukaryota; kingdom Metazoa; phylum Chordata; class Aves; order Passeriformes; family Pycnonotidae; genus Nicator; species Nicator chloris. The sequence continues at coordinate 101,674 of WAAE01016135.1, forward strand.
AGGATTATATCCCTTTAGACAGAACACAGCTCAGGTGGGAAACAGATGGAGCACCTGCAGACTGACCTGTATCCCTCCCCTCTTCTGGAATTTGCTCAGGACAGCTGCAGTTCTGATGTGTGTCAGCACAAAGGCCACAGCTTACAGCCTCTGAGCAATATAAATATTGTGAAAGTACTGCCTTGCCTGACAGACTGAAATAGAGGCACAAAAACACCCAGAAAAAACACAGATAAAGCAAGCTAATGGAGAAGAGAAGATAGGGAAGGATCAAGAGAATTAAAAGCTTTCAAAAGATTTTTTAAATCCTTTAGAAACTCAAGTTTTGTTAAAAGCCACTGGGAGAACTGTTCTCTTAACTGTTGCAGAAAATGCTTTTCTACATTCATCTTAAAAATACTACAGTATTTTATTTGCTCATATTAAAAAAAATAGTTGTCTCTTACACATCAATGACTGGACCCTGGAACACAGAGCCAACTTTCTTCAAAATGGTAATTGCATGAACTCATTCCTAACCCTGACTCATTATGTAAATTTGAAAGGTCAACTGTTAAAAAAACAATCAATCACCATCCTCTTCCATGCTTAAGCAACAATCCTTACTATCTCCACCAAGTGGAAAGATAAATAGAATGGAACATCTCTTGGATCTGTTTTCTTTAGTTACATGAAGAGCCAGTAAGGTTCCTAGAGCTGTGTCTGGGTTTTACAGACAAATTTGTAGTTTTCTGCAATACTTAACATCATACAGTGGGAGGTTTTATAAAAACAAAATACAAATTAAGCTTACTTTCCCCAAACCTGCCAGTAATACCCGTCATCCACCAACTACTCCTCTGAATTTTATATTCCGGGAGCACAATACTAAGCTATACATTTAATACAGACAAAGTATAATTACACATATTGTGCATATCAAATTGATAAATACATATAAGAGATTGGCATCAATTCAGTGGACAAAGAAAATTTAAAAACATACTAAAAACTCTGAGAACTTACAGCTTCTCTTCCAACAGCTGGGTAGAATGGGGTACCAAATAATTTTCTCCCATTGATAAACGCCTTCATTATGAAATTGGTCACTATTGAAGAAAGACAAAGTTATTGGAAAACAACAGAAAAGGCACAACTTAGTGAACATTAGGCATTAGTAGATAATAATAGCTTACTTTTCCTAGAGACTCCAGCACCCAGATTATGATTCAAGTCAAAAGGATCTGCACAAAGAAGGGAAAAAAAATCAGAGCTGGAAAAAATATGCTGCAACTGAAATTTATATTTTCATGCAGAGAATTCCATTTCAAATGCATTCACAGAGTAGATTATAGCAAAGCAATGCTGAGACTTTTAAAACTGTGACTAACCATAATACAGTACGAAGAACAATTCACTGACATTTAGCAAAAGTTATGAGTCTCATCGATTTTGTCAGCTGTAGCACTTGCAAACCGTGTTTCTTTTTAAAATGCTGACTGTAGTTTCCTCACAAAGATCCAGTGCAAACAGAACAGCCTCTCAAGCAACAGATTTTCTGATTCCTCATGAATGGAAACTCAGATCAGCAGGGAAGTACCTTCGATTGCAATACATTTGGATGTCCACTGCTTCTCAAACGTGGTTAACAGCTTCTTCTGCCGGATGCTGATCACGTATTCCTTAAAGTCAAATTCCTCAGTGTAGAATCGCAGCAGCCCCAGCCAGAGCTCTCCAAGAGATTCTGTGTTCTTTCCAAGAGAAGGCAGACGCTTCTTCTGCATGCAGTTGAAGACAATTTATTCAGCTACAGTTACTGCAGCACTGCTTCTCCTGAAATATCTCTCTAATTACAAGTTTGTCTACTATGAATGGTTTCTTTTGGTTAAGGTAAGGTGAAATCACTACAGTTAAGACTAAACCTGGACTATTTTTAAGAATAAAAAGTATTTTTCCTGATTTATGTTATTTAGAAATTACTTAAAATAAACCAAGCAAAACCAGAAATTCATTTTAGCAAAAAAGGACTCATTTGGGAAGTTGCAATACTATGAAGTCTAATCAATTAATAAAATTAATCTTCTATATATTACACTGTTAAAAATTTACTACTTCTCCTGAAAAGCAAGGTTTAAATTTTAGTTACTCTTCTGGAGTTAGAATATTACCAATTCTTCCATGTCATCAAAGAAAAATGCATTCCATCCATCCACCATTCTTTGTGGAATCTGTTTGCCATCAAATATCTGCCAGAACAGAGAGTGACAGTTACCACTTGATTTCAAAGTCACTGTAAAATACTTGCAGTTCTTTTGGTAAAAAAATAATATAAAAATATAAATACTTTAATTTTAACCATTACTTCTTACACAGACAGAATTTCCCTTTGGTAAAAAGTTTGAAAGTCTTTTTGCATTGCTGCTGTACCTCTCAAATTATTTGGATATTTAATTTTTCATTGTTCTTTGCAACTAAGAAAACACAAGTGAATTACTTTGTCAAGATTCCAACATCTCTCTTGCCCACAGATTCTCTAAGGAGACTTTATATGATTTCTATTGCATTTTGACTTTAGCACAGCCAAGGGGAAATTCCACTGTTATTTAAATGCACTCTCAGGGTAGCAGCAAAATGAAAACCCCCAACCACTACTAAAGCATCAGATACTAAAGTATCAGCAAGAAGGTCTATGAGTCTCAACTGCAATGCTTAAGCCAATTTTCCTCTTGCACAAAGAGACCAAAAGAGGCAGAAAGGGATAATTTTCAGACGTGCTTGGGAGTTCCAGAGTGTATCCAGGAAGAGGCAATACCTGAATAATTATGTTCTCCCCACTCATACAATGGGGGTGCAGAACTTCATTTTCTTAATAAAGTTTCCTGGCACATGTGAAATATTTCTTTAAAGTTGTACCAAAGCATCAATAATCTTATTTCCCCCTCATCAAATAATAAAATAAACTTTTTCTCTTACAGATAAAGTGTTGAGCAATAAATAATGCTTCTGACAATAACTGGTTGAAGAGCTGGACTCACATTTCAAGAGCATCTGGTGCAGTCTCATAATTACAATTCCCTTCTCTCCATACCACCTGCCAATTTTTTTCTATCCTGTTCAGCATATAAATATCATTGTAAGACCAAAATCCCAAAGTAAATGTAATAGCAGAACTTAGGCACAACAGACTCTCAGTTTTGATCTAATTTTCTTGGTAAGTTTTACCTACTAAATCCCAGAGGGAGTTAAGAACCTGCTGATTAGAAGGGCCCCGTATTTCAATTTATCCCCCCAGTCCTAAAATCCCAGACTTCTCATATTTGGCTTGAAGAAAAAGTGCATCTATTTTCACAGCCTCATTTTCTGAACCTACCTCCTGAAGAACTGGAATAACTGGTGGATTTCTCTGCTGTAGAAAGTACAAAACCATAAGAATATAGGCATACGAAGAGAGACTACCACGGGATGCATCACCAATATCGCAGCGCTGAAAAAATACATTTTAAACAAAATGCTGAATTTACATTTTACTGTTCAAGACTAACAGCTATGTCAGAGAGCAAACAGAAACCCCATGAGTAACAGCAAATACATTCACCTCATAATTAAAAATTGTTTTATGAAGCCTGAAAAAGAAATGCACCCAAGAGTCAACTGCCATCTGGCAAATCCACAGCATAATTTGTCTAACATAAAAACAGAAAAGCTTTTCATAGCCAAAATACTAAAAAAAAATTTATAATGTGACAAACTGGAAAAAAAACAAAAACCCAAATCAAAACCCCCAAAACATAAATCCAAGGTTTCAATACCATAAAATTTAATTTTCCTTAACTCATGCTGCAAGAGCTGTTTCTATGATTCTTTATTATTTTGATTCCCCCTCCCCTTTTAAAAAAATAATTCATTAACAGCAAGTATTTCCACATTGTACAGGCAGTGCAGGCCATACGTGGCATTTTGCTAGCAAACATACCTAATGAAACTGTGGTGCAGCCTCCACAACACAGTGCAAAACAAACACCCCTGACCAAGTCAGGGAGTTGGAACCAGCTGAGCTCAAGGCCCTTTCCAACCCAAGCCTTTCTGTGACTCTGATCAGTGAATTACCTTTCTATGCTTGAGTATCTCATTACAGTATAACCTTTCCACAGCACCTGCTTCTAAGCTATCCTGTGTTTCAAGCCCGTGTCATATCAAACAATGCATTTTTAACCTCCTAGGGCTGGAAAAAACAGGGACTCGCAAATTACTTTCAGATTAGCAGCAGCCGTGACAGCTGTTCCTGGGTTTTCTGCCAATGCAAACAGAGGAGGAGGCATTTTGCTCAAAAACAGAGGATTTGGATAGCTACGTAGTCACTTCCATACATTTACATTCAGGAGTGTATATCCCACAACTTGTGTATTTCATCTTTGCAGTAGTATTTTTAGAACATGCACAAAATTTTAAGATTCATTATTATCAACACAAGGTATTTTTAATATGGACCCAGAAGAGACATGGCAATATTGTGCACTACTGTGACCACATCAAGAAAAAAATCATTGTTAGTCTCAGTGACAGTATAATGGACATGTCCATTCCATTCTGGCACAAAGTTATTTTATTCATCTTGACGTATTTTATTACATGAACATTTGGTAGCATGATGCACCATCTCTATAAGCCACTTTTTATTTGCCCCAGTTCCACTAAGCTTTCTTTGGATGTGCTGTATTTAATACTGCAGCTTGAATAAAAAGCAATGCCACGTTCCAATTATCAAAGTCTGTATAGTATAACACTTTGATAGAATATCATAACAAAAGATGCAGGAGATCTGACATTTCCAAGCTCTTAAAGCCAAGTGTATGCCCTAGGCACATGACATAGAGGCTCAGGTATTTATTCATCACCCATACCTACCTAATCCTGACTTTTATACTAAGTCAAACAAGGCAAGTATGCCAGATTACTGTGCCAAGCAGAAGTAATCTCTGGGCTGGTCCCAGATATGAAAACTTGGGAAGCCCATGCACATCCACATGCATCTACATCTTACAGTTACCAATTTTTCCAGTTTTGCTTGGGGCTTGGGTGGCATATTTTGTTTGTTGTAATTGCAGCTGATTTGAAATTGAAGAAAAAAAGGGAAGTTTTCCTTTCATCAGCTTCCTCTTTCACAGAAAACTTTCAACAGATAGCAGAAGGTACCAGGATTTGATTTTGACACACAGTCAGATGGAGCACAGTAAGCTTAAGAAAGTGCACATCCTATCGACAGCATTCTACTGTCTCCTCTCCAGCTGCTATTGGTGAAAGGCAAATTCAGTGGCTGCAGCAGAAAACACTGCATTGTACAAATAAGTACTATAAAATTTCTTTTTATATTACCTTTGCAAAAACTTTCATTGTGTAGCCCAGATATTGCACCCTAGGATCAATAGCTGCGTAGGTAGCCAGCATCCTTGTGTTATGCTGTGCCTGGAAAAGAAATTTAAACTCATGTCAGGGTGAGCCAATTATGTAAGAAATTGTGCAATTCCACAGTGTCAGGTGAAAGCTGGAATGAGCTGCACTATTCATGATGGCACACATGCCATGGTGAATGTGGCTCTAGTGGCTTTTCAGAAGTATCCCCAAAGCAAGAACTTCTGTGCTGTAACCTGCTCTGCCATCAGGTCACACACAGCTACCCAGGTGAGGGTGCAGGCCACTGAATTTAAATAACGTAGAAGAAAAACACAAACACACAGAAGCATTTTCATTCTGGTTTCAAAATTATTCCCTCAAACGGTTATTTGGGTAAGACAAAAATAATTAAAAAGCTTTCTTTGAACACAAAAGGACACAAACAGATGCTCACCAGTGTATTGTACAAACTGATATCTCCCTCCAAGCCGCTCCGTCTGTGTTCAAACTTTACTATAGGCACTTTGGCTGTTGTTATAGGCAAGATGTTCCTCAAACCTGGGGAAGCAACACTTTAGTACATAAAACATTTCCATTAACAACATTTATAGAAAATATAACTGCCAAGCAAATAATACTTTACAGCACTTACCTGGATGCTTCTTAAGAACTTTTGCCAAACCTTCTATTATTTCTTTACAGTTTAATTTCTAGGAAAAACACAGATCACAGCTTCAGACATTAAAAGATGGATCCTATTCCAACAACAAGAACATTCACTATCACATATATTTCATAGATGAAAAGCCTATGTACAAAAAGGAGCAAGCATTAAGCCAGCACATGAATTTACACCGACTTGTATGCTCTGTGTGGACATCCATAGTACACTGTGTGTCTATAAGGCATTAAAAATAAAATAGGCTGGATCTTGCTTCAGTTGTGCAGAGTGCAACAAGCCAATGTGCAAATCCTACCTCTCCTGTGTACAGAAACCTTAACTGAATTAAAAAACCTTAAAGAATCCTTGAATTTAAAATAGCAGATTTTAGCAATTTCAAAACTCTTACCTCTGCATTTTCATGACCTTCCAATGTCATGCAGATGTCTAGATCACTGTCTCGAAATCCAAATCCATTCTTTGAGGAGCCAAATAAGCAAAGCCTGGCTTTGTCTGATCAAAAGAATAGACAAGAAAAAGGTAAATTCTTTTACAATTGAATGATAAGTGCTTAGTATTAAATGCTGCTTAACTGCAATGTGCAGGTGCCCATAAAAATGAGCTTAAAAAGCTTACACTGTCACTTCAAAGACCTCAGCTTTGATAAAGGAGGAAGCACAACACTTCAGAAATTATTTACAGAACGTAAGGCAGGATAAAGACTTATTTTATGTAATTTTTTATGACTGGAGTATGTTACAGTTACTATAATCATTAAATGGTATCTCTAAATGTAGTGCAATGTTCTGTGGTATGCAACTGCACTTTCCTGCTTTTAATAAATCAAAATAATGTGCAAATCCAGTCACCAGTTCAGGTTTACCCCACAGATAAGACAGAGCTACTCCTAGGGTAGCCAAAGTAATATTTCTGGTTCCATTCAGAGTTTATCTACATTGCATATTTTTCCTGTGACTAGGTAAATTTGGTCAATGAGTTTTTGTAATCATAACATACTCTTCAAGACACAAGCACTAAGAGTAAGATTACAATACTTTCTCTAACATTCTTTCCCAATTGCTTTGTTTACATTTTTGTTTGAAACACAATATTACTAAGTATTTTCATTCTTGGATAGCAAAATTATGTTGTTAAAACAAATTCTTTCCCAACTGCAAAGAATATATTGATCTGTTCAACAGAAATTAATGCTAAGAAAATAGATCTAACACCTATTCACAGCTTTTTTTCCTAAACTTTAATAGGATCAGAAACTTTAAGTCTTTCAAGGCTTTGTAACAGATCTGAACCCTCAGCTGCTGCCAGTAAGTGGAGGCACAGCCAGTGGATGGAATTCCCAATTCCTTGATGACAGGTCAGCTATGGCAGAATGGCCTTCCATGGAATGGAATTCAGGGGACCTGTGTTTGGTACCTGGCTCTAGCACTATTTTCGACCTCCTACAAAAAAATCACTTGGCATATCTGTGCCTTGACTTCCATCACTGTAGTAAGACACTTTTGCTTGCTTTATATAAGGGATGTGAAGATAATCTCATTAAGATTTCTAAGATAGTCAAGCACTGGTGACTAGGCAACAAAAGTCCTTGGCCCACGACCAAAGCTAACACTAAATCCAACCAAACTTTCTTCTTGGCCTGACTGGAGCAGTCCTGTGCTTGCATTACTACTCTGGCAGCTCTTCCTCCACTCTAGGGACATTTCCATGGAATAGCATGAAAGGATGTTCAATGTTGAAGTCTGCAAGACAGCTTTACAAATGGAAGGAAAAGAGATGCCCCTGCTTCAAGCAAGGAAAATAAAATGAGACAAAGCACATCTTTATGTTCTGGACAACAGGACTGAAGAAAGCATTCTCAAGACTCACTACCTAAGGTTACATACCATTATACTCTTTTCGAATAAATCTCTCCAAACTTGCCAGTATTTGTTCTCTGTTTTGTTGCTCAGATAAAGGAGGGGATAATTCATCTAAGTAAAAACAAATTAAAACACAGTCAGACATGACGTTCAGCACCTCAAGAATCTTTTTCAGCTAATTAAAAGATTGGATGGGTTCTTTTTTGTTATGTTTGCTTTGCTTAAATCTGTGGTTTTCTCTTTATATCATTAGAGTCTTCAGGATTTTATTTCAAGACATCCAATTTTTCAACCACAAAGTGGCTTGGTGGGTACCTGGCATCCAGCCAAAGCTAACGTACCACAGCACCTCCAAAAGATGCCATAGAATTTGATAAGCACAAGAATCAGTTTTGCCCAGAGCCTGATTCCTGGCAACACCGGTAACTTCTTACAAACCCACTATATGGGAAAAATCCCATATAACATCAGTTTCTCAAATCTGTTTTAAGGTATCACAGCCATGGATTATCTGAAAATTAAAATATTGATCTATTTGTAGCCTAGGGCACCTGGAAGAGCTTCTTCCTACTGAATTGTGAATAATTGTAAATGAGTAATTTAACCCCAGAGTTTTTAATTCTTCCAGGTTACAGATCACAGTACATAGTGGAGTACAAACACTTTTTGAACTTACCAAAACATCTTTTACACACAATATCAAGTATGTCCCGAAATCTGTCTGTCATTGGTGGTAGTGGTTTTAGATCAATTTTCTTGAAATCCTCTGGGCAATCATTTTTGGAATGTCCATCCCGTTTGCAGATGCTGCATACTATAGTTGGTGGCTTTTTTGGGGAAAAAAAAAGGAAAATTCTATTTGTGCACTTATGACAGTTCAGCAGACGTAACATTTCCAAGCAACCAAGAACAAAGCTTAAGATGAGGGAAACAGACTATTTAATCCAAATGTCACACAGGTTGGTGTTTCCAGTCCTGAATAACAAGTACTCTACAAAGGCCAGAGCTCCCACCCATAACCCAGACTGAAATAATCACTGTGGGAATCCTGCCATCCATCCACTCTTAGATTTAATGACTTAAAAGTAATGGCCCAGTGACACATGACCAGCACTGCTCACCTTTCCTGAAGTAAAAATAAACTTATCAAACACATAATGCATTTCTTCTGTTGAGAGTCTGCCTTCCTCTTTGAGATCCTGGGTGTCCAGCACTGCTTTGCAGCTGGCCGAGGTAGCTGGGGTGCCAGTGCACTTCGTCTGCGGAGACGACTCCGTTACCAAACTCTGCCTACTTTCAGCATCAGAAAACTCCTTACTGGAATTTGTGTCATCAGGCTGATGTGCACTGCAGTTACAGTGGTGGCTGAGCTCACCCTCAGTTAGACACACTGAAATTTCTAAATCATCCCTCTCTTTAGGTGATTTTTCCTTTAATTCGCAGCATTCACTGGAAAGAAGGGAAAAAGCTTCTTCTTTGTCTTCATTGTAGCTAGAGTCCAATGCTGAAAGCAGCAAAGAGTCCACGTTCTGAGAAGTACACCTTTTGGCTACAGCTTCTACCACTTCATTACATTCAACTTCATTCTCTGGTATGTTACATCCACTTTCTATAACTTCTTTATCTACAACATTTTCCTCTTGTGGAAGGCAGCAGTTTGCCACAGGCTCTTCAGATCTTGTGGATTTCTTATTATTCATTTTCCCTTTTTCCTTTTTCTTGGTATCTGGCTTGGATTTAATCCCATCTTTACTTTGTGGACACGCAAAATATTTATATGCTGTCCTAAATCGCTCCAGGATGTACTCAAATACCATCTGGCTATTTAGACTTCGTGCAACATTCCTCTTTAGTGCAAAAGGATCTGGGAAGAAAAAGAACAATTTAATTAGTAATCCTTAACTTCCACATTTCACAAAGCAGCTGAAATCTTTAAGTTATTATAGGGCAGTTAAGGAGATTCTTGTATTATAATCCAGAATTGTATTTGGATATACTTAGAGAATGAAAGACCCACAAGTTTTTTCAGAATTCTTCCATACAAAACATACCCACGTGCAGCCATGAATGGCTGACTATCATAAACAATTCTAAATAGTGTTACTCAAAAAGAAAACCATGGGTATATTGCACCATTATATTATGGCCAATTTCTAAACTAGAAGTTATAATAAACATACAAAGGCAAAATAAATAGAGGCCAGCCAGAACCTTTTTTCCTCCACTGAAGAAGAATTTTCATTCCCCTTAAGAAATTAATTTGTGTAAGAGTAACATTAAGGATGTAAGGATTGTATGAACCAATCTCACCAGGATCCATTCTTAGTCCTTCCTAACGATTTCTAGATCAAACATGTTTTCCAAGCAAAAAGAGCTCCTGCATAGTTGCTATAAGTTTGCCTGGAAGATAGTACCAAACTGAGATTCTGTTACTTCATAACATCAGCTACAAACTTAACATTGGGGGAAAAAAAGGCAAAAATGAGAAGTAAAAAAACGTAAAGCAAACAACACAAATAGCCCAACAACAGCAGGTGTCAGAATCAGAATGCAATCTGGTTTTTTGAACTTATTTCTCATTTCTTCCTCAATGATTTGTCTTGTCACCTTACATACCACATGTTGAATAAACAATTTCCTACTTTTTCTAAACTCTAGCTAAAAGTGATTGAGGAAAAGAATTAGGAAAGGAAATTAAAGTCACAGGAGTGATCTCAACATCCACTACTCAACCTGTGCCTCGAGAATTCATTGCTTGTTTTTCTGTTCTACTTTTCCTTTTCACTCTTCTTGTACCTTATTGACTCATCCTTCAATGTACCTCTGTACCTCATTCTCTGTCTGTATGATTCTCTTTGTCCTCTCCATCGCCTCAAGTGTTACAGATAAGCCACTTCAGCAACATCTCTAGAAAGTGTTCAAAAGTCATTATTCATGCTTTTATAAAAGTATCACCTTACATGGTTTCTTAGCCTTCCTCAAATACCCAACTTCTCTATTCTTAAGGTCAATTCAGAATGCCATACATTGCTCTGTAACTCAGTGACTTTCACTGCTTTTTAGACAGAGAAAACTTGTCTTTAAAGAGACTAAACAGCTGACAAAATACATATATTTTGAAAACTTATTGTCCAGATTCTTGTAACAGATTTGCAAGTTAAGCAATAAAGATGCTAATGCAGGATTGGCTCCAGAAGTGGGAAGGGATCAGCCTACCTTCAATGGCTATTCGCCTCTTAGGCCAGTTTTTATTCTCTCTGGTTAAGAGCTCTTGTACCCGTATGCTGATGACATATTCCTCCAAAGCAAATTCCAGTGTGTAAAACTTCAAAAGTTCCAACCACAGTTGCCCCAGTGAAACTTGGTGAGGGGTTTTGAATGCTAAAAGAGACTGAAAAACAGAGACACGAGTGCTCAACTGCAACACGAAATTAATATTCCCCCTTTTTTTGTCCTGATTCTATCCAACAGCAATGTTTAAAAATAAAAAAATAGGGATGAGAGATAGCAAATGGTTTTCAATTAAATAAAGCCAGGACTTACAATCCCATGTTTCTCTTTTGCATTGCCTTGGTTGTCCACTTCTGAGCTTGTTGCCTTCTTGCCACCTTTCTGTTCAACTTTAGCTTTGCCTTCTGCTCCAACAGAGTTTTTTGCTGCACCATTTGTGGGTGGTTTGTACTCCCACCTTACAAATTCTTCATCTTCCACCCCTTTCAGCTGGTGGTCATCTGGCCTCTTCGAATCAAAGCCTTCAATCTAACAACAATTAAAGTGGCTCTGAAACAAGACTGTATATAATACATACAACCAACAGTTTTCAGCAAATGTAACACTGGCTACTGCCAGTGGTATTCATACCCCTCAAGATTAACAGATGTCAGAGACAGAAATTCAGAGAACTAAAGAAGAAAGTAATTGCCTTTTCTCCAAAACACAGATGATACAACTACACAGCCTGCTACAAGTGCCTTTTAAGTCTTCAGAACCATCAAGCATCATCTGTGTGAGCATTAAGTACCAATGCATTTTATTTATTATTTTCTTTGGCAATCAAATTCTGCCTTTTTCTGAGGTTGCAGAACACAGAAATAATGCCAACAATTTAACAATAAAGTTACTATATTACAAATCACTTACCCAATTGCCCAAATAGGACGGTAAAATACGTGGTTTTCTTTGTTGAAGAAAAAATATCACCATTAAGGCAAAGGAATATGAGGGAATCCCACCTTCAGCCTGACAGTCAATGTGACAGAGCTGTAAGAGAAGAAATAATTACTTTTCTGATTTAACACCAGAATTTTAGTTTACAATCTATTATAAAAGGACAAATACTGAAGAAATGCGAGAAACATACTGGAGTGAAATACAAAACACTGTATCTCAGAAACTGCAGTGGCCATGCCATGCCACGTACAGACAAAATACAAACTGTAGCAATTCATACAGTACCTTAAGGAATATTCCCTTATAATATATTATTCTTTTCAGTTTCACCACATTTTGTGATTGTGGGACATATTTATGCTTCCATCTAGAATTCCAGTCAACTCTGAAATGTGTTATTGTACAGTGGCATCTCATGTATGGAGGTGGGGTGAAGCAGTGGCACGAAGCTCTTTCCACAGACACATTCATGGTACATTGTACACAGTGCTCAGAAGAAGCATTGAGGATCATTAAATAACTTACTCTAGCCCAGTAGCGGAAAGCCAGAACCAAGGGAATCAGGACAGGCTCCAGTTTACCAAGTGCAGCCAGCAGGTCAGTTGTAAGGCAAGCCACGTCATTCCTAGCACTCACTTTACATGTCAAACCACTGCAACCACAAATGCAGAACAGATAAAGGGTTATCACTTTGTGATACAGATGATGCTTGGGGCAGGGGGGAGGCAGGGCATCACACCCTCTGTAATAAATACATCCATCAGTGTCTCCCTATGGAAGAACCTGAATTTTAACAAAAAGCTACAGAATATAATCACGTTTTCTTTACTATTAACTTATTGACTGTATCTAGAACTCACAGAAGTTCATTACAGCCAAGAATACAAAACAGCATTAAGAATTTGCTCTAAGTTCTGCTATTACTTATGTTATCTTGCACAATTCAATTGCCAAATATACCATCTACATTCCACACACTTAAACAAACTAATAAATTAATTAATACTCCAGACCTGCTGTGTTAAGAGTTGGTAAACCCACAAAACAGCTTCTCTAAAAACTTTCCTTTAGCTTCTCAGAACAATTATTTCTATTCTGTTACAAACATAGGAAAAGACAAGCCCACTCTAGCTGCATTTACTTCCCCAGAGTTTCAGCCCATACCTCTGGCCAGTGAAGAAATCATGTTTTTCATTTGAAAGGTTACCACTTCTTAGGAATTTACTGAAACTGTCAGATGATGTGTCCTTTCTGGCAATGTGTAACTTATAAAATGTTTTTGAAGCCTTGGCTTAAAACTCCTGGCAAAAATTTTAAATAACTGAAAACTACTCCCCCAGTTAACTAAAACGAGAATGGTAATGTCAGATTCCTACACCCAGTGAGTTCTGTGTAGCACAAAAACAAAAGTAGCTCTCTTTCCAGATTATATCTCTGTGTATGAGCAATTCCCTTTTAATACAAATGTTAGCTGAATGTTACAGTAATACTTCTTGTCAGGAGTGCAGGCAAGCAGCTGCTATGAAAAAGCACAGTAGCTCGTTAAAAACTTTTTGCAGTCACACATACCTTTTAACATCTTTGCAAAAGACAACGGGAACTTTGGCATGGAAATCCGACTCCACATCTGAGTAGACAGCTAAGCAACAAGGGAGAAAAAACACACTTTGTTTCCAAGTTTCTTACAGTTTTCCCAATTCTGTCTTTAAAATTACCATATTTATACCATGATTTTTAAGAACAACTCAAATTAAGTGCTGCATATGTAAGCAGTACCAATATTTGCTGCTTAGTTTTGATGCTCACCACCAGTATCAGAGAGCCAGGCTGTGTTCCTGACAGAACCACGAGGCTACACATTGTAGAAGTCTTAGAACAGCTCTCACTCATGTACATATGCAAGTGGAAAGCAGCTTTTGAGTTTACTGCTTAGAATTCATCCTACAAAAGGTTAAAACTTTTTGCTTTGCCATCTGACACTACTGCCCCAACTGCTGGCAACCTGAACTAGACTAAAGGGGCTGCCATTCTCTTGCTGCAGCTTCTCATCTCTCAGTCACACAAGCACTGGTGTTCATAAACATCACATTCATAAAAAAAGCCCAGATACTTTGGTTGAAAACCAATCAATTTTTCTAAGTTTACAGAAAAATTGAGCGTAAAAACGACTAAGCAGCAGATGGAATGCTAAATAGAAATAAGATGCAACTAAAACTCACCACTGTTCTTTAAGATCTCAAGCACCTGGATCAGAACATCTGGTTGACTCATCTACAATGAGAAAATTAGAGCAGGTTGCATTATTGAGACTAATATTTTATTTTACATTTTATTTCGAACTACTTCAGTTGCACAAGTAACCATGTCCTTAGTGGTTTTGAAGTCTGGACACTCTATGTCCTTCAAAAAAGTGAAATCATGTATCAGTATTAATGAAACAGTTAACTGACCTGTCTACACCACAAAAACAAGTGCCACAAACCTCACAGCCAGCTTTCCTTTATCTTACAGCTCTAGTCAACACTTCTGTTCTAGTTCTGCATTAGCAGGATAAATAAAAGCACTTGCCATATAGTCAACAATTTCACTGTCAATGTATACTACTAGAAATGGACTGCAATAAAGAATTTAATGTCAAGACATTCCCAGGGGTTTTTAAAGGTTATCATTTTAAAACACATGCAAGTGCAGCAGTTGAGTGTCTATCAAGAACATGCTGCTAATAAACTAAACTAAACATGAACCAACCCACACTAAACATGAACCAACAACTTCATTACCTAAAGAATGTCACTTTTACACCAAATTTTAAAAGTATGGGGGAATCAAAACTTACAAGAGTTTACAGTCTGAATCATGAGCTCATGGAAGCACACTTAGCCAAGTCAACTATTTTCATACTGTTTCAGCACTTATGAAAAAAAATTTAGAAAAAGCCTAGCATAAGGCTGTCCAAAGAAAACAAAAAACCCCACCCAAGAATGAAAGTTATCTAAAGAGCAATGAAAACTTCCCCCACAGCACAGCTGACATCAAATCAAAGATTAGATGTATTGTGCTATTCTAACACCATGTGCCCCAAAAGAAGATGAAGGCAATGGAATAGAAATAAATGTGGATGGCCTTGATTTAAAAACTAGTGTTAGTTAATAGAAGATAATATCTACACACCTTAGGGGGGAATTTGATATCAATGTTAACATCGCTGGTCTTAAAAGCAAATCTAGTTAAACAGGAGCCATACATCCTCAGGGAACAGTCTGGAGAGAGAGAAACATAATTATTTAACAGTTAGTAAATAAATGTTTCTTTAGTGGATGATGCATACCTTGCTTTAGATACTGCACCTCACAAGTGGCACTCCCAGATTAATGTCCACTGAACCCCTTTCTTACTCCTGGGAAGGTTAGGCATTTACATCACACAGCATCACAGCAAAACAAATAATTCAATACTGTAACCACCAAACATCCGACATTTTCCAAGCTGTTTTAAAGATTTTTTGCATTGCAGCTTTAGTTCTGTTTGTTTTTAATATAAAATTAAATATGAAGTAACAGTAACTGTCACCATCTCAGTGTAGGATTTTATATAACAGCTTTTGTTAACTACAGTTTGATTTCACTGCAGCACTTAGCTAGTTATAAAATTCTTTGTTGCCTCACAGACTTCTGTATGAGGCACCAATCTGTTTATTCCATCAGCAAGTTCCAATACAAAGTTCATTACAAAATATTTATATAAAGCATAACTTCAATATAATCCAAGGCACAGCGTACAGCGTCCAGTCAGTGTTTTAGTTAAGTTACCTGCAAAGATGCAAAACAGATCTAAACTAACTAGGAAGTATCTGCTCAGCAATAATATGAGAAATGCCACCCCAGTCCACAAACAATAATTTATCCCAATTCACGACGAAATTTTTGCAGATGAAAACTTTCCTGTGATAGAAATTAGGGTCTCCCATACTTAAATCAGCTGAAAAATGAGAGTCCTCAATCCTTCCCAAATCCAACACCCTGCTCAAGGAGAGTCCACAACCTTCCAGGCAACTTGTGCCAGTGTTTAACCACCCTCACAGCAAAGAGGGTTTTTCTTATATATCTTCCTTAATCTGTGTTCTGACCAAACTCATTGAATCAGAAACATCAACAAAATTACTCTTGAAAGAGAAAATAAATATTACACGTACATAGCTTCAAGCCTATTTTCACTGCTTAGAAACCAGCCCTCTCAGGATGAAAGTCTGTATGGTTAATAATAATAATTTGCAATTTCTTCCAATGGCTTATCATAGTAGTAAGAATTTTTGCATAGTTCTAATGTGAGCTCAAGAGAAAATCATGCCAGAAGATCAGATGTTTTCTACACAGTGCATGAATTAAATTTTTCCGAATTTACAACTTAAGAAAACACATTCACTAAAACATAGCTGGCTTTGAAAAGGAGAAAAACAAACTGTCATTTACTATTACAGACTCCCCTTCCACTACTCCTACACCTCCACAGAAGCTCATCAGTCCAAACAAGTCAGCCAGACAAAGCAACAATCATTTTCCTGAGTATTTATGTAAAAATATTATGTGAAAAAGCTTTGTCTTATGCTTCCCACTATCAGTGGAAAACTCCCCTGGAGTGCCAGAACAGAAGTTTGCACTAAGAGCCACTTACAGAGCAGACAGATTAGCAAACCTCCACCCTACAAACCCCTATTCTATTCAGCACCTTATGTTCAAGCAGATATTTCATAGAACACCTAAAACTAAAGCTGATCATTCTGCAGGTAACAAAATCTTTTTTACTACTGTATTTTTATAGAGCAAAGGGAAAAAAAAGGTATTTCTAAAATAAATGGACCGTATAGAACAACACGCGATTCCAAGAGAGATGAAATTAAAAATTTAAAAGATGTTTTGGCAACGAGATTAATATTTTCTTTTGTTCAGATGCACTGAACACCAAACCACTGTTAGCACAAAGTCAACACCACTGCAGCTCCAAAAATCTGATTCCAAACTCCCAGTGTATTAACTATAGGAGCTGATAGGAAATCAATGCAAAGAAGCAAATGTCAAACATTATCCTTCTTGTTATGTTATCCTACCACTTTAAAGAGGATCAATAAACACATCAGAAAGAAGGACAAATAAACACAATCATATTTTCCTCTTTTTGTACATTTGTTAATTCTTTCAAAATCAACTGCCAGCCTGTATTAAAAAGACTGTATATATTAATATTGTACACTATCAAGATAATTTAACCCCAAATGCACTCATTCACCATTAATGAATGTATCAAAAATATTTGTAAAAATAATGAAAAATTTTCACCTAAAGCAAATGGAGAATACTATGAATACCTGGTAAGGGCTGTTGAATAATTTTCTCCATCTCATTTACAATTTCTTGCCGAATTCTGAAGTCCTCATCTGAGATGCCTTGTTCATTTGCTGCCTCAATGAGAGTGAAACTCAGAGCAGCCAACTGTGCAGACGAGGGCGGTGGGAGCGCCCGCAGCTCGTTTTCTTCTTGCTTTTCCTGAATAATTGGTGGGTGATATAATTAAAAACTGATACTTTAAGAGGAAAAGGCTATCTCTTACTGCTATATGATATTGGAACATGCTGTTTACTGTTTGTGTCCCGACCAAACACTTCCAAAGGCACGAACTCTGCCTGGCCTAACTGGCAAATACAGTGTGGTCCCAGGAATGAGAGCAGATGCTCAGTGTTTAAAACAGAGAATGTTGTTTCACAACTGGCAACTGGGAAGGAAATCTTCTGTATTCCATTCCTGAACCACATTTTCTGACAGTTCTGAAGCAGAATTCATCCAAGAAAATAAAAAGCTGTAATTGTTCCTACATAATAAAAGTAACTGAGCTGGAAAAGTCGCATGGACTTTTTTCAGAGTGGATTGTACTTGAAGGAAAGATATCAGAGGCAGAAAAAGTATCCCTAGCTCCAAGGAAATTTTATAAGTTGAGTCCCATTACTCCTTAAATAGCTGGTACCAGAAAGTACTGGATTCACTGCACCCACTCCAACATCAAGAACATGTCAGATGCATCAAGTCATTTGGGACTAAGTACAACAACCCCTTGTTTCATGAATTCATCAACTACATGAAAGATACAACTGAAATAAATAATAACCATAAAATAAACATGAACTAAGAAAACACAGTACAGTATGAAAATGTTTGTTTAGTTCTAAGCTGCATCTCTCAACTCTTCCGAGATTTAATGGATTTATGGCATTTTTAGTATTCCAGGTGATGACTTGTACACGTTTTAGAATTACAGCATTAATGAAAAACAGAAGTATGGCAAGAAATCCACGGAAACATGTGAAAGTAATTTCACTGAATTTCGGGGAATGGTTATAGAAAGAGTAATTTTAACCAACTAAATCACAAAATCCAACATACTGGGGAATCTGTAGCTCTTCATCAGCATTTACAAAAATGGGCTGGCAGGAAAATCTGTGCACCTTTTATTGGATTTCTTGCATGTAACAGTTCTTTGGAGCAAACCACAGCACCATGGTATCTGGTAAGGGAACTGGTTTTCTCTTTGAAAGCCTTAGGACTGTTTTTCATATCAAACACATTAATAAACCCAGAGTGATGATGAGTGAACTGAATCCTTCCCTCCTATAACTCTTCTAAACTTCACAAGTCAGCCAAAGTAAAAAAAACCCATAAAAACAACATTCCCAACCTCACCCCCAACCCCTGGAGGTCTTGCTACCAGTGGCATTATTTTCAGAAAACAGGAAAATTGAATATATTTTTATGTAATATATATTTCTCACCTAAGTTACCTTGCATTCTGTTACTAGTATGATGAACTGCTCACTACTCAGAGACACTAATTCAGAAGCAATGACCAAAAATGTCCTTTCCTCTCTGCCTGGACAAATCATCAAGCCCTTCCTCTTAAACAGAAAACAGAAATTTGTGGATCTCTGCTCAGCACACAAACTTTCACCTAAATGAACATGATCAAAGAAAACAGACCACGTAACAAAAAAAAATTATTTTAATTTAACAAATAAAATTTAAAAAAAAACAGAGGAGGAAAAGAAAAGAAGATAGCCATAATTTTGTTAACTTACCATTATATTTTTCTTATGACGTTTTTCCTTAATATGCTTATGAGCTCCCTGGATATTTTCAATGTGGACTAAGCAGAGCTTGCATAGATACTGACAGTTGGTGTATTCTGGGGAGCGCTGAGGAAAAATTGCCATAGATTAAAACAAGTATTTCTACTAGTAGTGCCAGAAAAACTCAATTCTTTGATTAATAAACAGTATGTAACTATTATGTAACACTTTTAATGTCAAGGTGCTTTGCAAACATTAAGCAAACTTCAAAAAACAAGCAGAAATGGATTTCTACCTGTATGACAAGAGGGGAGAGTGAGGGAGGGAAGTGAGATACTTGAATATTACATTTCTCAGTAAATTTAGTGAGGTAAGATTAAGACTGAAGACTTCATGCTTCTTAAGGCTGACCTAAAGGCCAGTAAGCCAATCCCCTGTCAGGTGAGGCTTTTAACTAGTGGAGAAATCTCAGCATCTCCCTGCCTTTCTCTGATGAGGGCTGGGCACCAGCCCAGCCGTGTGCAGCTCTGCTGCTGTGTCACACGGTGCTGTGTGCACCACTCTGCGCTGTTAGAAAGGGTGTGGCCAGGCAGCCACTCCTCATCACCGTGCTCAGCCAAGGTGGGATCCTCTGGCACGGGCTGATGCTATTCCACTCTGACCAATACTCTGCAATGCTCAGAACTGGAGACACTTGCAGAACAAGCACCTTTTTGTACAGACAGGCTGGCACACATGGAGTGCACAAATGGAGAGTGGCCACCTGGGAGATCCCCAAGTCTGCAAGAAGCAGCCCAACCTCCTGAGATGACGGGGAAGAAGGGAACCTGTTTTCCCAGGGTCCACGAGGGGACACCGTGGAGTTTATTCAGCCAGGAAACCATGAAGACCCGGACTAAAAGGCAGAAAGGCCTCTAAAAGAGAAAGGTTGTTCCCAAATACCCCACTTTATCTGTCTCATCCCACAAATGTATTTTATTGCTCTAACAGATCACAGCTACAGAGTTTGGAAACCTTTTGAAAAGCTCACTGCAGAGACAAAAGGGTTCATAAAAAACCACTTTAGTTTTTCTCCAGACTTGTTAGACTTTTCCAATAACTGGGAGAGGAAAAACCTACTTTAACATTTCCATCCTAATTCTAATACATCTATATTTATTAAACAAAAAGTATACTGAAAATACCAGATGT
Organism: Nicator chloris; assembly: GCA_013400495.1. Lineage (NCBI taxonomy): Eukaryota > Metazoa > Chordata > Aves > Passeriformes > Pycnonotidae > Nicator > Nicator chloris. The sequence continues at coordinate 122,057 of WAAE01016135.1, forward strand.
TTAAACAATGACACAACAATGAATAAACACCATTTTAAGACACTGAGGTGGACCACAGATCAGTTAAACAAATCTGACTTACCATATAGAAACCTAAACCACAGTTAAATTTGGGCATGTTTTTCCACTTACTGCTTACTGAGTTTGACCTTTTGCTTTTGGAAAAAACCCCCAGTCTCATACTCTCCAACTACAGAGTAAATATCAATTTAAAATATTGCTTTAATTACTAATTCTCTTTACCCCTATTTTCTCTAGGACAGGTACCTAGTAAGATGAAATTAAACACCCATTTGGAAAACAATTTATAGACAATTATACCTAGTTACCTGGGAAGATTCAAGTACCTGATGCCTGATGACGGAAGTAGATATCTAATATTTTACCATTCTTTTATAATAACGTATCAGCAGTAAAAGTATTTTTGAAAAATTTTGCATTTCTTTACAATATTGATCTGCAGTATTATGCTACTAGATGTTGCCAGGAAGGCTGAATCATGTAATAACTTTTATTTTGCCTTTATTTTGCAGACTTTTAAAATCATCTAATTATGCTTAACTCAAATGGAAAGGGCAAAAACTCAAAATAACAAGGCAGAGAAGTTACAGACTACAACTTGTGTAAGATAGATCCACGCAAATAAACTAGGTCTCATGAAATTTGTCCTTGGATACTCAAGGAGCTAATCTATTAAAGAGCCAGTTGTACTAAAGAACTCACAGAGAATGGGAAGGTTCCAGATAATCAGGAAAGAGAAACTTAAGAATATCTGTAAAGGGCTAAATAAGATGAGCCAAGGAATTAGACACCAGTCAGAATTAGCATTCAGAAAAATACTGTAATAAATTTTTAATAAGCACATAGGGAAAAAACAGGTCAGAGGTGACAACCTGATCTGCTATAAACAAATTGCACTAACCCAATCTTAGGGTTGCTTTTTTAAAGATAAGTCATAGCTCTTGAAGAAGCGGCAGCAGACGTCATTTGTCATAGTATCAGTCTGCATCAGGCAGCACATTAAATAAACTTCTCTAAAGGAAGGTGTTAATACAATAACAGTATCAGTCTCAAAAGGAGACCATAAATACTGTCTAAATAAAGAACAGCAAGGTGGGAGCAAAACTGCTGAGAGAACTGTCCTCAGAGCACTCGTACCTAGAAGCATGTGCCAAGTATTCTTCAGCAGGGGTCCTTGTAGGGGCAGAAATCTCCACATTTTTGTTGAAGAGGTGGGGAATGCAACAGAAGGTGTGCTGACTATAAATGTAAAAGACATTAACTTGGAAGAGGATACAGAAGACGTAAAATTACAAAAATTTAGAGATCACAAAAAGTTAGAGAAATGGAATAAATAATCTCCAAGTAAATAATATCACAGCAAAGTATCATTCCTTAGGTTTTATCAACTGCAAAGAAAATATACAGGGCTGGGAACACCTTATGGACCAATTCTTAAGGAAAGGCTATGGGCATCATTGCTGCTCCAACTACAAGCCAACATCCTACTGCTGCTAAAAAAGCAGAGATCCTAAACAAAAATGCCATATTTCAGAAAGATTAAGTCAGCTTTCTTCTTTATATGTAAGACTTGAGCTGAAATTGCATGTCCAATTTTGAGCCCTGCTTACACAATGTGTGTCTAGAGAAAAGCAACAAGAATGAACCAGGAACCAGAAACCCCCACAACCAATGAACAAAGAGAGCCTAAAGAAAGTTTGACTGCAGGAATGGGAATGATTTTCCCATGTGCAGAACGGTAATGAAAAAGAAGTAAAAAACTTTTGGTTATTTTCCTAGGACAACATCTGAGGGATTAAAATGCTTTCCTTAGGTATTAACAAAAGCTTCTGGGTTACCTACACTGACTTCAACATTTGTTTCACTAGACAGAAGATTAAGAAAAATTTAGGTGAACACTTTTAAGCAGTCATCTCCTTAAGCATAGGGATTGGGACTGGTCAGAGGTAATACACTAAAGAAAGCTCAAGGTTCTTTTCAGTCCTGCATTCTGAGTTTCCAGAGAACGAGACTGAAATCTTGTAAGATAAAATCTTATTTAAATACTGGAACTGTAAAACTCCAGAACTAGAAAATTTCAAAAATACTGTTCTGCAAAGGCTACATGTGCCACGAAAGGAACCTCAGGTTTCCAATCCATATCATCTGCCACGACAAACAACTAGTCAACTACTGGAGACAGTATCTTAGATCAGAAAGTGACTCATTATTAAGAAGAAAGAAACAGAAGCAGCAGGCTGTAGTAGAAATACCACCCAACCAGAAATATGGTGATGATAATGAAAGAGGACACACATTTTCTTTTTTATCTGATAAATAACCCAACCTACTTTTTCAAGTCGGGAGATATAATCTCTTTCCAGACGTTCTTCAGCTTGTTTCAATCCTAGTTGCTGTTCAACTGTCAGATTAGATTCATCAATAACACCAGTGTTTTCTAAATAATCCACTTCCAATGTATGTTCTTTTGTTGATTCAGAATTCTTTATTTTACCTAAAGCAAGAAACAGTTACATTCTTCAGAGTAATTCAAGGAGAGGAAATGTGAAAATTATAGCACAGAGCACCTAAGAACCAGATACAAATTAGTACTACATTCCAGTTTTTTGTCCAAACACTGGCCAAGATCATCTTAAACATTAAAATCGTTCAAGTATGTTAACCACTATTTTAAAAAGATTTCGGAGACTAATCTGCTACTAAGAGTGCTGTCAAAAACACAAAATAAAAAGGTAGATTAATTCTGTGTTTCAGTCAAATTCACAGTCACTTAAATTGTTCAAAGCAAGAAAGGGTTTTGTCGTCCAGAAGAGAGTAAAGAAGAAACCGATGCCCTACTGTAAAAGGAACAATAAATATTAGACATAAAATTATTGTACACAACACATTTCGTTAAGGAAGTAAGTCAGAGAACTGCCTCAAAGACGTTCACCCAAATGACCTTACAGTCACCAGGCAATCCCAGCCCTCAGCCTGGAAGCTGCTGGAGTCACACCTGAACACTCCTGACCCGCAGGCAGCAGGCACTGAGCTCCGCACGCTGCTGCTCCCAAACTCAGCCCAGTGCCACAGGGCCAGTTCCTCCACATGCCTATGCATTGGTCACAGGCCACTCATCTCTGCAAACATCTACAGCAAATTATTCCAGTCGCTTTTACATAAGCAAAAGGGAGGGTTATTTGTGCTTTGTCTTTTCTTTTCCTTCTTCTTCCCTTTCAAATGAGATCGGTGCCCCCAGATGAGCAAGGAATCAAAGCTGAGCAAGTTTTCAAGTCCTGGTTTCTCAGTGACAGATGGTCCCCACAGTACATAATGGTGGTCTACAAAGAGCTGACTGATCACAGGATGCTGCCACTTGAACTTGTTTTTCCTGTTAAACACTATTAAGACAGCTAAAAAAATACACACTCTATTATTTTCCTTGTATTTCCATACGAGCAACTGCTGTAGCTGTGGGAAATACTTCAAACAGAAGGTCTACACTGGCTGGCATCTTAAAACAGCATTTTCATTAAAGAAAAAAATGCATTCTCAAGAAGCGCGACAAATCCTGAGCTATGGAATTAACTTGGTGAGACAAAGCTTGATGAATATATTTAATTTTGACATTGAAAATTATGTGTAAGAAATGCCCACTCATTAAGGGTAACCTCTGATGGATGATAGGTATTCCAGAGTTCCCGAAATCAAAAAGCCACTTGCCAAAGCCTACTGTAAACATTTTTAGCAACCAAAAGAGCAAAATGGTCACAGAAAAGAAGTAAATATTTCCCCTCTACCTTTTCTTGCCCATTTTCCCCTGATCTTTCTGAAAAGCAGTAATAACTGGCATTTCCCTAAGTGGCAATGATATTAGGAAGGGTCCCCCCTTCGTAAGACACTATATTCACAAAATTGCCTAAAACCCACGCACACTAAATAGCTTACAAAGATGCTTAGGTCTTAGGCATAAGAAAAAAGGACAGCTATTATCATAATTTCTTGTTCTCTAAGCAATATGCTTGTATTAACACCATGTTCTCTCTAAACGCAACCAGCAACTTCGTACAAGTGAAAAAAATAACATGAACAGAAACATTTCAAAGCCCATTTCAGACTTTTTTTCAGCAATTGCATCAGAGGAAAAAGGAGTAAGACAGTGTTAACTAATACTTACTGAAGTCATCAGGCTTATGTTCCATTTTTCTTTGATCTGCAGCAGTCTTACCAGGATCACCAGCCTGATCAACATTAGTCTTCAAAGTATAAGCTCCCACTGGATTTTCCAGCACCAGTTTCCCTTTCTGAGTGGCTGTTAAGCTTTCCATACTGACCCCATTCCCTGAAACATGGGAGCCTGAAGCATTTTCTCCTACTGGGTGAGCTTTTGTCTGTTTCAGGTTATCCATTGCTAATGATAAATTAGAAAATTTTTTTGTTTTTCCATGACTTCGATCCTGAACATTTGATCCCAAATCTTTAGTGCCTGGAATACAACTATTTACTTTGCATGATTTATTTTCTCCTTGTTTTTCAGAACAAACATCATTTTGTTTACTTTTTCTGCTGCTATTCCCACTCGGAGAACTTCTTCCAACATCCTTCACAGATTTGTCATTTCTATTATGTTTATAATTTTGATTAATTGTAACTTTGACTGTTTTGCCTTCCTCACAGACAAGACGGACAGACTTCCTTGGGTCATGATTTCCATTCTTTGAGCTCTTGGCCTCTTCCATTATAGTGAAGACCTGCTTCTCCTGTCTCGAGACCACTTGAAGTGCAATTCTTCAGCAATTTGGAGTTGATTTTAAATCCTCTATGCAGGCAAGGATCGTAGCTGATTGTCTACTGAAGAAATAATGACAAGACATTTTTAAAATTAAGGAAAAAGACCAAATCTCTATGTAGGCAGCACATTAAATAAACTTCTCTAAAGGAAGGTGTTAATACAAATTATTACAGGAAGTATATTCCCCCCCCCACAGGCAAAAGTGCATTTTCACAATACATTCCAGTATTAAAGTAAAAGTCATGAAAATTTTGATCATTTTGATTTCATTTAAAAGAGGAGGGCTATGAAGAGACAAAAAAAATGGCAGAACATGCTAAAAAACATTCAATGATAAACCTGCCAACAGCTTGTTTTTTTATTTCCTTCCTATTTCTGGCTTTCTGAGCAAAAACGAGAACCAAGATGTCTGCAAGTACACTGGGAAAAAAAGAAAAAAGTTAACACATCTAAAAAATACCACTCAAACACACAGCTCAAATTAGCCACTAGAGAAAACTAATTCAGTTTCCAGCAAGCAAGCTCCATTTTATTAACTGATTTTAAAAAGCATTTAGAGATATAGCTCAAAGTATTAATAAAAAACCTGACCAATCACCTGCACCTCCCATTCTCATATAAATTAACTGCCAGCAATTAAGTAAGATTTTTCTTAGGAAAAAAAACCCCACAAATAGTAAATATTTTGCTTAGCTGCAGATTAACTTTTCCCATCTAAACCTCAGGTGTTTAGGTGGTATATGATCATCTGAGATTTATGTTGGAGACAAGGCAAAGGTTGTGTTTCCAGTGGGAGGAGGTTCAGCACAAGTGGGTTGGTTTGTAAGGAATTAGTCTTATTAATATAGAAAATGAAGGCAAGAATCTGCAACAAGAACTTGTTTTTTTTTTTTCTTACAACAACATTTAGACAGCAATTGAAAACTACGAGAATGAAGCATTAGACAAAGAAGAAAATTATTTTTGTAAAACTATAGTAAAATACGGAATGCAGTTTCTCTCTTTCCTGTCCAGCTGCGTGTTTGGTACGTAATTTGGTAGGTAATTTCCATGACCCATGGAAATTTTTGGGTTTTAGAGAACCCATCACTTATCATTCAGTGAAGAAAGGAAATAATAGAAAAGTCTGTAAATTACAGCTATTAAAAGTATCAGAACATACTTCTGTACTTTAAAAACAAGAACTAGAATGAAGGATCAGATTAAAATGTCTGCTTAAAAAAAAAAACCAACCAACCAAAAACCCTTTTTGAGTATTATCAGTTTAAAGTACAGTAATACTTTTCAGGCTATATAATATGGTTACCATCTCTCCTTTTAATGAGACACAAATCAGAAAATACTTCAGGACACAAAGCATGTACTGAAAGTGGTTATCTTATGTCTCTATTGAGACAAAAAGTGAAAAATCAAAGAAACAAAACGCACAAGAGTTTTCCTGAAGATGCTGTTAGCATCACATTTTTTAGTAAAATATAAAACCTGAAGAAGAAAAAATACTTGGCCATTGGAACAAATTTAGGAATGGAGATTTTTTATCTCACAAATACGTTCAGTTAATACTGCAACTATTTTCTATTAAACACCGATTGCACCTGGTTCTTACTTCTAGACCAAAAATCGCAAAGATTAAGTAATATTTGCCTTTGGATTGCAGCCAGTCTTTCCCACACCAATTCTAATCAAAAAGCAGCAGGAAATCCTGCCTACCTGCACCAGCACTGCTGAAGCCTCAGGGTGGTAAGGACAGCCCAGGGTCCCCCACAGGTTGGTTAAATTCAAGTTACTCCTGTCCCTGAGCACCAGTACAAGCTCTGCTCTAGAGAATGGTGAGCTGTTACAGCTCTGTCCACATCACTGTCTTTAAACTCTACAGTGGGTTTGGTTTTTAATTTCATGTAACCAGAAGAGAAATGGGAGCATGATTTTTCAAATTGTAAACTAATCATGCTTTACTTGTTCAACCTGAAGAGGGGAGAAAAACTCCCCAAACCAACAAACTCACAGCACACAGCAGTTCCCCCTTCAGCTCCGGCCGGGAGCGCACCCAGGCCAGCTCCAGGCCAGCTCCAGGCTCAGCGGGAAGCAGCGCAGGGCAGCCCCAGCTCCAGCCGGAGCCACACCGCCCTTCCCCAAGCCGTGCTCACTCCCTTGGGCAGCTCTGCCGGCAACCAAACCGGAAAACCAATCCAGCTTAACATAAAACTGGCACCAGGCAGGAGGAGGAGGAGCACGCCTTGGCAATAACAAACAACTCGTAGGGTGGGGACAACTCCTGTCGGCACCACTTCCAGATTAAAGCTACCATGAAACTCCGGCGTTGGAGTTTGGGGCTGCATATTGTACCTGTCACGTTGTTGGAGTCAAATTTTGAAAGTAGGTTTTTAAAAAAGTCTGCAAAAATTATTCGAATTATTTGATCTCATCCATTCAATTAAATACATAATTATATATTCAAAGAGAATATATAATCTTTAACCAAATGTATAAATGTGATGAGGAAAAGTAACTAAAGAAACCGCTAGTAAAAACTAGAACCCAGCTAATGAATTGAGTACTCTGATAATATTACATACCAAGAATGTAATCAAACGTAAGTAGATAATGTTAAAAGACAGATATCGTTTTTATTCCTAACAAATATGAATAAAGAGAGGTAATGACATTTCATAAGACAATACTCTGTACGAAAAAAAAGTTAGGAGTTCTACAATGAAATACAGAATCTGAAATGCAAGTGCAATAATAATGTTGAACTTTGGGATTTCTTTTTCTTTCCTTTTGCCCTTTTATACTAAAATGATTTAGCAAACAAAAAATAATTTAAACTGCTGCAACATATTCCATAGTAACCAAATTACCATGTCACAACGAACTGCAAAATAAAGCAACTAATGAAACTTAGTATGAGAAACAAAAAGAGACCTCTCCTGAACCCAGGACAGACATAAAAAGATCATCCTCTGTCAGATATCAGCCATCTACATGTGACAGAGAGGGGAGAGAGGGAAAGGAGTGCCTCTAAAAAAAATAACTTGGTTGGAAACAAAACACTGGAGTGGAGTGAATCAGTGCTGAGGTGGCATCTTTGTAGAAACCTGGATGGCACGTCTTATTCACAAGCTCAGGCTCATACCAAATTGCCAGACCTGGAATCAAAGAAGAATTTTCTCCCAGCCAGGCTGGCAACAAAACCAGAGCATTTTGCCTGCGTCTGCAAAGTGGGGTATGATTAACCTGCTGAAACCATTTCAGCATATTTCATTTACTCAATATCCCAGTGTTACAAGGGACTCAGTTTCCCCTGCTTTCTGAATGTACAGTGCCAGTTCCTCCTCTGAAATCTAGCTCAGGTTTTGGCTCTTTTTAGAAAAATAACCTGGCTGAAATACAACAGCTTGAGGTCAGACAAGATACCATCTGACTCTAAACTCCAGAAAAGTATAAAAAATCTATACATACCTACAGCAACCAAACTAAAAATGTTAAAAATCAGCTTTAGTTAGAATTCATTTTAGGCTCACGAAATGAAGAAACAACGTTTCACTTTCATTTCTGCCAATTTCTTTTGTTTCCTCCACCTTGCAGACTAGCATTAGAAAACTGCATTTGAATTGCAAAGAATCAGACTCAGCCTTACTTCCAAATGGGGGAAAAAGAAAACAACCAAAAAACTTTCAAGAAGATATTTCTACCTCTTCTACCACTTCTTGCTCTCAAGTTGTTCCACTGTATTCAATTCCCTCAAACACATGCATTTTGGCTCAGACTTTGACATAACCGGGCCTCTTCAAAGATGAAGGCCAAGTTAAACTGTGAGCTCTTGCATTCTGAGTTGCTCTTTTGCAAAGCTTTTTTTAATCATTTCATTAGCAGCAGAACTGACTCTACCTGGTTTGCTGCATGTTCATTTTGTGGTCCTCTGTCACACTCTCGATCCCAGCCCCTTGAGCAAGCAGGGCAGACATGCTGGAGCCCTGTCTGGTTTGTAGCTACTCCCTCCAAGGAAATGGAACTTCCTCCTGCTTTCCCCTCAGCAGAGACCTCTCCTCTGCTGAGGCATAATTGTTCCAGAAAACAGACAGAAACTCAATGACCCTTTGACATTACTTCAAATACGTTCTAAAATGTGGTCCCACCTGGCTAAAATGTCCAAAAGTAGGGACTGGAGTGTAGAAAGGCAACTAAAGGGAAAGAGAACAGGCTTGTAAGTTTTGTTTCCCCGGGGAGTACTAGATAAAATATAAACACAGAGAGTACTACAAACATAAGTGTTATCACCCTCTTTCTATAAAGCATTCCCTCCTTTGAGATAGGGAGACTTGTATTTTATCCAAGACCTGCTTTTATCTCTCCCATTATGATTGTCCTTAAGCTCAAATCTCCCAGCCAGCCTTCCAACAGTAAGTGGGGTGATTAACCTCAGTGCCCCCCTCGCCTCATTACCAATATAGCCCAGCTGAACTTCCTCAACAAAAATAAAAGGAAATTCTGCAAACAAAGGTTACAGCCACAGTCAGGAACAATAGGAAAGGTTGTCTTCTGCACTCTGCTCAGAGTGCGGCACAGGTGATGTCTATGGACACCCCTAATGTGCCGGGTTAGGGGTCTTTTCTGACTCTTCACAGCCTTAGGCCCATTTTTCTGTCTGAGAACTTCTACAAATCATTCAAACCTCTCCCTTGTTCTTTGTCAATAGTTTAAAAAAAAATTATCACCCACTTATATTTGGTTTATGATGAACTAGACTAATTTAGTACAAACTACTAGATGTTTTTCCAAAGTACTTAAAACTAAAACTATCAGAGATTACTGGCCGCTAAAGCGCTTCAGACTGCACCAGCACTAAACCCATGGGTATTCTTAGTAACAAACATAAGTGCTACATAGTGTTCCAGAACACCCTCTTACTACAGGCTATAGAATTTATCCTAGTAAGTGTAATACTGCCAAAATCTACCCAGAAGAAAGTCAGCACAGTGCACATTAACACAAATCAAGGATGCCACAAAACTGGCACTCTGGGCTCAGTGAAGATAGTAAGCTCTGATGCTGTATTTACAATGTGGAAGATTGAAAACTTCTAAGGAGTCGTCATTAGATAAATAACTGTGTATGTATATAAATATATAACACTGTAACAGGATGATATCCGATTTACAAAAGTATGGCTGAAAATGAAGTAGCAAGAAAGGTTTTGGCTGATACAGAACTTAGTAACATACGTAGGTGCAAATATCTTACAACTAAGTTATGAAGTGAGCAAAATATGCTGGATGGGAGATCCATAAGGGATATGCTTGTTACAGATTACTCTGCATTGACTCACTGTTTTTTCTACAGCACTGTATGACTCACTGAGAAGGTGAGAAAAACTAACCTCACCCAATGCCAAGAACTACCTCTTTCTGACCCTACTACTACTGCTGCCTCCTGTGCCAAGCTCAGGAAAGCCATCCTCTCTCATTCACACCAGCTGTGTTACAACAGTCTCCCCTACCTCTCTATTTCATATAGGCTCCTCATGCTTTTGTACATTTTGGTTCTGATCCTGCGTTTTACTGCAACAGTCCTTTACACCTCAGACCCAACTGCAGCAAACCCTGAAGCCAGAAGAGGGTCAGCACCTGCCCCAAATGTCCCCATACGCTGCACCATTCATGCTGAAAGCAGGGCAGGAACTGATACAAGGGAGCTCTAACTTCAAAAACAAACACACACAACATCAGTCCAAGTACCCATAAGGAGGCTGGGAAAGCACAATACAGCACTGCACTGGTTTAGAGCCTTTCAGAGGCTTCCAGAGGCCTCAAAGGATCACAAAACTGGTTTAAATGGCAGCCACACACTGAAACAAATTTTTTCACCTTGATCTTGACCTCCACTTATGCTCAGTGCTATGCTAAATGACAATATAGCACTATGTATTGTGGCATAGAAGCTTCTCTGGGTCTTGTATTTAAGCAACAGTGAGCCCTTCACCCAAACTGGAATCCTTGAGGAGGGATGACTTTGAACTGCTTCACAACAGCTGCAAACCAGTTCACAAACCACAGCAAAAGCAAACAGATCTTCTACCAGTATCCTTATGCCTGTTCACCAGCATCCAGCACCTTCCCTACTGAAAGAAACATGCTGAAAATCACGACTTCAGGAAAGCTGTCGAGAACGCAGCCACACTCAGTGGACTGAGTCACAATCATTTGTAACACAAAACTGACTCCGGACTCCCGTGTCAAGCTTTGCTGACACCAAAAACTAAAATCTGAAAGTTACTTCTTGCTGGTAGTAGTATCTCATGCATCAACAGAAACGAAAATAAAATCTAAGAACATCTGATAAACTGGGTTTTTTCCAAAGACTTGTTGAAACCTTAGAACCAAAATTACAAACCACGGATACAGTATGAGTACACATGCATGTATGCATGCATTTCTGTGAAAATTTAGAGTAAAAATTTAATTCATGTGCATTTTTAAAAAGTTTAGGTATTTTGTACTTATAAGTTAAACACTTTATCAAGCAATATATAAAATAGTCTTAATGTGCTAAAAGCACCAGAAATATTGACTTCCAGTGGATTGCTTCCATTGTTCAAATTAATCCACTAAGCAAATTGCAGGATCCTTCTTTTCTATGAGTTGTTCGTACAAGTCAGTACCAGTATTGCATTATTTCACTAAGATAGTGATAAAAATAAACTTAATTTAGTAGAAATGCTTTGTAGAGTTTAAAAAGCCAGAATTGCAACTTGAACATAGAATATACTCTCAGACAGTCAAACTGCCCTATGATATCAACATGAATACAACAATCCTGAACCATGACTGACAAGCACATCCACAAGACAGTTAAGAGGAGATCCTCAGGAATATCTTGCTTTCAAGCACGACACAGGGAAATCCTGCCCTGCTTTCTTTCTCCCCATTGCAGCGATTCCCTTCAGAGGAAGAAGCAGATAAATGCCCTGCACAGTGCAGGTGGCCCGTGGCATCCAGCAGTTTTTTTACCACTGCAAGCTGAGGTATGAGAAGAAAGTCTCAGCTGTCCTCTGTGCAAGAACAGAACACAGGAAGAACTTTCTGATCCCTCTGTGTCTATCTTCTGGGAACGTATCCCAATATATGTTCTGGGAAAAGGTAATTTTATCACAAAATTAATTTTATGAAGGTTTTCACTAAAGTTAAGTAGAAAAATGATTTAAAAAAGCTCATTGCAAAATTGGTATTTGTAAAAGAGACCTCTTACTCCTAATATAGCATCTTCTGCCAGGTACTGTAATTAAGTCATAGTTCCATGGCTGACTTACTTTTCTTGTCACGGAAATAATTATGTCATAACTACCTGGGGTCAGACAATCCAAAAAGCAACCACTGAAACAGGGAGCACAAGTCAAAACCATAAACAACACGCATCCTCTATTTTCAAGCAAATGCAACAATCCCTGAATCCAGGGCACGGTGCTCAGGAAGCCAAATGACGTGGAGGTGGCACGGATATAAAAAAAATATTAGATCCATACTTAGATACAACTATCATTTTAATGTGCTAATCTCTACCTTAGTTTAAATCCGATTATATTGTTTCTCTGTGTGTTACAAGCTCATCCTCCTTTGATATACCCAGAAACAACCTTAAAAGCCAGGAGGCCTCAGGTAATATGACACATTCAGCCAACTGGCAAATTGCAACATATTGCAAAAGCAGCAAAGTCGTTCAGCTGTATTTGTATACAAAATCAGCCAACAAAAGAGCACAACGACGTCGGCGAAGGGATGTCTGGGTGTCACTCCAGGCAGACCGTAATCCACGGAAAGCAGAACCTCGCACGGCGGAGCGGGCACGGCTCTCGAGGGCAGCCTCGCACACGGGGCATTTCCCCGCGGGCCTCGCCGACTGCGGTGGTCTCTCCCCTCCCGCATTATTTAATTCCACAGGGCGTGCGAACAACAAACCGCACGCACCAGCTCCGGGCCGGATGCGCCCCCGGGGGCGGCCCTGGCCCCCCGCTGACCTTGGGGCGGCCCCCACGCCACGGACCCCGGCGCTTCCCCCCGCCCGGGCGCGGGGCCCGAGGCCGCGGCGGGCCGTCGAGGCGGGGCACGGCTGGGGAGGGGGGCGCCGGCGCGGACAGGACCCCCCGAGCCTGCCTCCCCCCGGGCCGCCGCCCCTGGCTGCGGAGAGCCCCCGAGCCCCGGTACCTGTGTGCGGCGCTAGCGGAGCCGGCGCGGCGCCCCCGCCATGCCCGGCTGCGGCTGCTGCAGGCCCCGACGGCAGCGGCTCAGTCCGGCCCGGCCGCCATGTCAGCGGCGCGGTGCATTGTGGGGCGAAGGCGGGCGGGAGCGCCCCGGGGGTGGCGGCGCTGCGGGGCGGCGGCGGGGACCGAGCCGGGCACGGTGCCCGCACCGCCCCGGCCCTGCCGGGGAGCCCCCCGTGCCTCGGAACCTCCCCGTTACTGAGGGGACGACGCGCCCCCCTCCCCGTCTCCCGGCGTTCAGCGCCTCCCTCCCCCACTGCCACAGCGGCAAGTGGGGATGAGGGAATAAGCAGCATATTTTTTTTTCTTAATTACCCCCCAAGAGCCATTCTAGTTTTTCCCCTTGTTTCTCTTCCTAGGCCTCTTCTTACCCATAGAATCAGCACGGTTGGAATAGACCTTTCAGACCACTCAGTCCAACCGTGCACCCAGCACTGCCGCTGTATCCCCACAGCCACTAAAACCACAGCACCCAGCGCCAGGTCCAGACGCCTCCTAAACACCTCCAGGGATGGTGACTCCGTAGGGCAACTTATTCAATGCCTGACCGCCCTAACGCAGAACAATATTTTCTCAGTATGTAATCTGAATCTCTCTCTGAATGGTTCAGCATAGAACCATTTCCTCTGGTCCTGTCCCTGCAGGCAGGGCAGAAGGGGTCGGCCCCACCTGCCTACACGTTCCTGTCAGGAGAGCCATGAGGCATCTGCTCCCCAGGCCCTGTGGAGCAGGTTAGGGCTTGCTGGAGCCCGGGCCTTGATCCCCGCTTCCCCAGGGCTTCTCCCTCTCCTCCTGTGCTCGGTGGAGAAGGGCGGGTGTGCTCCGGGGACCTGGGGAAATGACTCCAGCTCCCTGACCTTGGCTATGAAGCTGGCCCCGGCACCAGCCGACCTTGGCTATGAAGCTGGCCCCGGCACCAGCCAGCGACAGTGGTTTGGCCAGCATGTCTGCTGGCAGATCCGCAGGTCTCAGGGGAGAAGAGCCAGCCTGCCGGCTCTTGGCAGTGCTGGACAGTGACCTAAAGGCACTGGCAAGTGCTTGTCTGAGGCAAATCCCTCTGTGATCCAGTACTACCCCTTTTTGGCAGTGAAATGTTGTGTTGTTGGCACTCCCTAGCCCAGGCTAAGGAGGCCTTTCCAGGAAAACAAGGCACATAAAAGATCAGTGTTGAACTACAAAAGGGGTTAAAAGGAAACTCTTAAAAGTAATATGAATAGTAGTGCTGGAAACACTACCTCAGGGAGTCTGTGTAGGCAAACAAAAGTTGCAAAATCTGTAATACAGGATTCTATAAATACTGACAAGACATACTTCTAAATACTTCTGAAGTCAGCACAATCCTTAGATGTAACCTGGTTTGGTTTTTTTTTGGTTCACTTGAAGTTCACACTTTACAAAATTAGGACTGGGTAGCTCAGGGTATTGCTCATGGGACTCACCTTTGGCGACGTGGGCCAGTCCAGGGCAGAAGCAACAGAAACAGCAGTGCTGCTGTGAGGTTAACTGCATGGTGGTTCCAGCCTATTCCAATCTATTTGAGAAAGATTTTTATTAGGTTTAGTAGGCCAAAGAGTAAATTGCAGAAGCAACTAGATTATACTTGCTGCTGGATACAGTCCTCCTAGATCAACATTGAGACATGGTAGTGAGCAAACACATGCCAGTTTGCAAACCTGACTGGTATATTTCCTTCAAATAGTTGGATAGACTTTAATATGAACTGGTCATGCAGTTTGGCTCTGAAAACTTGCACCAGTACAGTCTTTGTCAAAGTCTCTTTCCCTGTGTTCAGGAACAGAGCCTCCTTCTTTGCTGATGTTAAAGAATGTTTTATTGCAAGGAGCAATATAGAAACATGGCACTAAAAGAGGAAGCAGAGTTCTACTGCCAGCAGGTCATTACTTAAAGAATTACCAATTCAGTGCCAGTGATCAAAAACTTTCAGATTCTGGGCTCAATTTGTAAAAGAAAATATGACTCTGAAAGCCACTAAATTTTATCTAGAAATCAGAGATGATAATAATAAAGATGTAGGAAGTAGATTTTATAAAGTCCCTTTCTAGAGCAAAACTTGCTTTTTATGTTGCAGTATGATGCGTCATTTTTAGTCCTATACCCAAGCAACTAAAATATTATTCCTCAAAAATATAAATATGTATTGTAGATTTGTTTTTAATTTTCTGACAAAAATGCTTATGCTGATCATCAATGGAATTATTTTTTAAGATTATTTTTAGAATTTGCTAGGTTTTAAAAGCTTTTTTAGATGGATATACCATAATAAAGCCCTGTTCTCTTTCTCCAGATGTGTCTGAAGAAACTCTAAAGCTTCTTAGATAATTTACTTACAAAATGAGGAAATCATACTTGACTATCATCTTGGTCAATACTACAGCCAGGAAAGTATCCAGGAAAATAGCACTTATCTGCAAAGAACTTCACATTCTCATCACAGTGTATCTTTCCTGTAGAGAGCATGGCAGAAGATTCTCCATCTATCCATCTATATATTTTTGTAGCATATTACTTTATTTCTTGTTGTTGGGTGTCTACTTAAACTGACGCACACAAAAGATGTGAAAAATCTGAAATGCTTAAAAACTGTAAATAAGTTTTTCAACTAGCTATATAGGGCTTCTTCCCTTACAGTAATGACAGTCATGCTTGAATTACCTAAGCAAATTTAATCAAAATGTCAAAGATCTACCAAAATTCAGGGTTTTTAAAAAAAAGAAAAAACGAACACAAAGTGAGGTTCACAAAATGTAATTTGCTCTTCAAAAGATAAATTTCCAATATGCCTCAGAGCCACTCTTAATTGTTTTCTGTAAATCATTGCACTTTCTTTTTCTTTGCCAAGAACTATCAGAATCATAGCCATCCATGGCTGACCAGTTTCTTGGTCCAAGAAGAAATCAATGACCATCAAAAGCTTTCTATTGTTGTTACTTTTTAAGTACAAATCCTTTTCTACCAGCAGGCATAGTAGCAAATTGTACAAATGGCATTTTTTTGCAAACAACCCAAGAATGACATCAGTGCACTGAGGCAGTGCTTTGGCTCTGACTGTCTGAATGCTTTGATACCAAGCTCTGTTCCTGATGCTTTATGGCTCTTTCTTGCTTGAAAACCCTCCCATAGTGTGGTTTCTCCCATCTCACACAGTGAGACCAGAGGTCTTGCCACTCACTTCTCACCAGCCAGGTGCGTGCAGAGCTGAATTTCCTCCACGCCTGCCTGATGTGGCTGTTTTATGTGGCGTGTTGGTGATTCTGGTTTTGCTGACTGTGTGCTGTGACTCTCGTTCGGAGGACTCGCCTCAGTAACCAGTAGCAACCAAACCAGTGCTGTCCTTTGACATTACACCGTAGTAACTACGTGCTGTAGTTAGTACACAAAAGAAAGGGCCTTCGCAAACCCATCAAAAATCACAACGCCATAGTTAAAGCAGGATCTTTAATAACATCAAGGTCATTGCTTTGATCCCTATATGGCCTATTCACTTAAGAGCTGGGCTCTGTGATCCTTGTGGGTGCCTTCCAACCCAGAATATTCTGCGATTCTGTGACTGGCATCCCGCAGAATGAGCCAACTTGTGCTTTAAACCCATAACCATTCAGTGCACCACTTGCACCACGAAACGCTCCGTTTCAGAGCGTGTGCATCCTCCAGGAGCCGTCCCGGCGCGGCGCGGAGCGGGCAGAGCAGCCGGGTGCCGCAAAAGGCCCGTTTGCAGCAGCGCTGCGTTTGCGGCAGCGCGGCCGCGCCGGGGCCGGGCAGAGCGCGGCGGCCGTGCAGCATGCTGGACCCGGAGGGCAGTGTGGAGCACCAGCCTGCCTCCTCCTTCCCCAAAGTCCTCCTCATCCCTCTAGCCATGCTCCTCGCAATTGCAGCGCTCGTGCTCTTAGCCTTTTCCGCTACGCGGCAGAAGGAAACTGATTTTTACACTTTCAAAGTTGTAAACATCAGGGGCAAGCTTGTGTCTCTGGAGAAGTACAGGGGCTCGGTAAGTGCGGCGGGGAGGGGCGGCTCCCGCCCGGGCTCACTAACAGGCAGCCCTTGCATGTCCGCGGAGCGAGCGCGGCGGAGAGTGCTCGGAGCCTCGGTGCACACGCGTGTGCATCTGGGCTGCTCACTCTGTGACTCTGCCCTTCAGCGAACACGTCTGGCTAACACAGGCTCCTCTTCAATAAAGCGTTTGCAGTCTAACCCCCGTGTGTGTCCGCGTCTTCTGCTGCAGCCGCCTGTAGACGTGGCAGGCAGGGAATGCTGCCCTCCTGCCGTTCTTGCAGCAGGATGGATTGCTCTGGATTCTGCCTATTCCACTGGAAGCTCAGGAAGTTTTTGTCTTTGTCTAACTTACTTTTAGAGTTTATTTCTGCCTTTTAACTGCATGACTTCTCATGTGTTATTCTTACTAAATCCCATTCCTTTTTAATGATCTACATTAAAAAAAAAGGCGTTTTGATCCGTGGCTAATGGAGCTAACATTGCACCGTAGTTAGTGAAAACATGAGACATTACAAAGTATCAGAGTATAGTGAAATTGTAACATGAAAATTCCTCTCTCCCTTTTTAGTGTGATAGCATTATGAAGAAGGGCACGTAGATACGTATGGTTTTATGATGTCTTCTAAATTGTATTTACATATTACATTAAGTAATTTCTAGGCAAGAAAGTAATTTCTGCCTAGAATTTTCATTTCTAGGCAGAATTTTCCATACCATTTTAAAACAATGTCCCTGACTATACTCTGAGTTTATTTCATTTTATTTTCTTTGTGGTTTGATCATCTAGAAAAGATGGTTGGTACCTATGGATGAGTGAAAAGAGAACTTACCACACTCGTTATACTTAAAACTATAACCTCCTATAGCCTCTTTCAAAATTATAGAAACTAAAATCAATATAAATCCCACAAGTGCCACTCTTAGCACTCAAATGACACATCTGTAATACAGCCAGGCAGTCCAATAGTTTTGCTGCTGCCCCAAAAGGCAACACCACTTCTCATTTTCACTCTTTCTCCAGCTTTGTATTTACACCTTCCTTTTTCCCCTCCTCAGATGTCTGAGCTCACTGATGCACAGCAGCAGGTCACTAAAACATTGGCAGGACAACAGAGAAGCTATATAGGAAGATTTTCTTGAGCTCAGCAGAAAGGGATACTGGTGGATTTGGACCAAATGAAAGGTCTAAATCCTACCTGGTCAAAGTCCTCATCTGCCTCCATTCACAACTGAGATATGGCAGAACTGGTCCCATGCCCACTCAAATATCTATGTTGGAGAAAAACATGGAAGCTGTTTAATATTGAGCAATATTTGTGCTTTTTTGATGAGTTCCTTCCAAGGGCTCTGTCAATAAATCCTGTTACTGGGGCATGTTTTGTCTGCACGTCATCTGCTAATCTGAATAAGCAAATACCACCTGTAGCTTCTCTATCTCAGGGCCAGAACCCACATGGAAAGGAGTTAAGGGGGAACTTTGGAGAATTCCTTACAGCCACTCTGCAGGGGCCTGGGGGTGTCCATCCCCTCTGGAGCAAGCTGCAGAGCCTGCTCTGGAATCTCATGAACAGGCAGGTTCAGGGTATGTGCTGTATCCCAGTGATGTGGTTCCAGGCCACCCTCGAGGTATGGCTGGTTTCATGAAGGGCAGCTCTAGAGATGTATCTGGGAAAGAATAACCTTGATGAATGGTATTCTTTGATCTCTGCTAGGCCACATGGAATAGTTTATTCCAAAAAAGTGACATTCAGCTTCTGTGTGGAATAAAAGATAGATTTGCATTCAGAGATCCTATTAATGTTCAGGCTACCTGCTCTTTGCTAATGTATGGGCACAATTTTAAAGAAAATTACAGCAATAAAACACATCCCTTTCTGTCATTATGTTGTCAGAACTCAGTATCAAGATAGAAAAAGCTTAATTAAAACTCCCATTTATTTCTTAAAATAAACTTGCTTAAATATGCAGTTAGATAAGTAATGTTAAGGCGTAGGTTTATCATAATATTTTAAAGCTATTAAAAGAAAGCAAATATTATTAAAGTACTACGTGTGTGCTGGTGGTGTTTTAAGGAAAGTGAGTCACTAGTTAGCTCCTGGAACAGTAGTCTGTTAATTGCTAAACCAGCTTTTACCAGCCTTAAGCTTTCTGGCAGATGTAGAGAAGACATTTTCTTCAATTCAGTCACTCAGCTAATCTATTTAAATAACTACTTAATTTGTAGTCAAGATACTTACTAGGAACTGAAAAAATGCAAAGGCTTCCAGACTCTAAAAAAAAAATTAATAAAGTCTACTAATTCTAAAACCACAAGAGCCGTGCAAAATATAAACAATCGGTGCAATTCATGACTGACAAGATCATTCTTCAATAAATCATTATTAATATAAACTTGTGTCTATTCAGATCATTGAAACAATTTTTTCATAGTAAGAAAAAAAAGACTGGTTGATATTAATTTACTTTCTATTCGAGTGTATCTTGATACGAACCACAATTACCCTCTGTTATACAGTAAAGAAAGGGAGGACTATTACCACTGAGAAAAGAGTTCCACAACTGAAATAGGTCAAAAAACTCTCTGGTTCACTGTGTTGTGGAGGCCATCCTTCTGTGGTTTTTCCACACTACCATAAAATGTCACTCATCTACATTAAAAATGAAGGACAGCGATTATGGTTGGACAAGAATCAAGAGGATCCAAACAAGATTAGTTTTTTATCTAATCTAATTCAATAATCTTATCTTTTATTATATGATTTGTATCTGATATGCTGTAAGAGGCAGTATTCTTACCAAAAATAGTACCTATTTGGGAGTCAGAACTCCCAAACATCAACTGTTCCCTACTGTATTTGTGCCTATCTTGATGTAATGGTACCACTCCACCACCCAGCTAAGTACAGTGTGCTGGGGTGGAATTAAACAGTGTCAGTGCAGTGCCTTTGGAAATCTCGAACCATAGGTACTAAAATCATGGGAAAGCATTAGGCTCTATAACAACTGAAGTTTTATTTTTAACTAAATATTAGTACTGAAAGTATTGCTAGGCACTCTGGACCTGGGCTCGCTGCAATCCGAGAATGTGGCTGAGTGTGGATAAATGCACAGCCACTAAATTACTGCACAAATATTGCTGTTTGTTCCATGAAGGTGACAGCTCAGTGAGTTGGTGCCATCTGACACTTGTGGCTGGTTCTTCCATCAGTCACATGGAGCCAGTTAAGAATTTCTGAGTTTAAAACCCAAGTATCTGCTGTCTCTGCTGACAGATCCACAAAGGGTTACTTAAAGCTCAGTCAGATTCCTAAATCTCTCCCAGGATTTTTCCCTAAAGGGGGCACTCTGGTGTGAACGTTAAGTAAAGCAAGAGTTTTTGCAGTGTAAAAAAATGAATTCACTACTAGAAGGCATAGGTTTTCTAAGCAGAGGGAATGATTGTTTTAAGAGGTCAGACAACAGCTGAAAAAGAATTCAGCTGAAATGAAATCATGTTTGTGAGGTCCATAGAACTGTTTGCACTGCACACTAGGTGGTGTGCTTGACTTGCACTCTCAGAGCCTAAAGTCAGGTATATTGAACTTAATTTAAATCATAAATTGTTGTAAGAAGTCAGAGTACAGCCTCTACATGAGAGCAAAGAGAGTGACTGTTATTTATTAAAAATAAAATACAGAACAAAAAAAAATTCAGCACATGAAATCACTTCTAATACCAGACATCTGAAAGATAACTCAGGAAAGATTTTTAAAGAATAATTTTAACATTCCTTGAGAAATACTTACAGATCACACAAGTTTTCATTTTATATGTTAGCTTTAAGAGGTTTGCACTATTAAATTATGGAGTTCAGTAATGGAGAATTCAGTTGCAGAATACGCATTTTTCTAAGGAAAAAAAAGAAGCATAGTGTATCTGCCATCCCAAGATATGCTGAGTGTACTTTCCATTTGTTTTGGGGGAATATGTTTGGAAGTTTGCACTGTTGTCACTGTGAGCTCTCAAGCTTTTCATCACCATGCCAAGTAACCACTGGTTTTAAACAGCTGTAAGTTAAAATAGTTGTTTCTTTTTGAGTGAATTCTTTCAAGCCCTCTTTTTCCTTAAAATCAAGTAAAAGTTATGAAAGCTTTATTGTTTTCACTGGCAATTCATCTTTCATATCTGTTTTAATATGAACACAATGCCAACACAACCTTATTTCCCGCAAACTTCCAATAACAAATTCTTCCATTACCCTTCTATTTGAGAGAAGGTGCCAATAGGGGTGGATTCAGTAAGGTGTATGAATACTTCTGCATCATGAAAATTCCAAGGCTTAAACTATATTTAAAAAAGCTAAAATTTCATATGGAAGAACTACATGTGACTTCAGCTCTTAGTGATACAATTTGTCTTTACTTCATACTAAACTACAGTTATCACTATGCTTGATAAATCAGATTATTTGAAAAGAATAGAACTGCCAATAGTTATTTTTTATGTCTAACATACAAATTTTGTTTCAAATGCTGAGAGTCTGCAACAGGAATGCATCATAAAATTATTACCTCTTCCCTGAAAAAAAATCTAATTATATGCCATAATTTTGGATGTTTTAGGAGACTGAATTTAAATTTCAGACTGAGCTTGTAAGTGTTTTCTGAGTGCAAGTGATGATTCGGAGGTTAGATGGCTGCAGGTCATACTTCACATACAAGTGTACAGGCGTTGTTTATATTGTATCCTCTTGACACACTGCCCCACAAAGATTACACCAACTTGTGCTTTGAAAGGTTTTCTCTGTTCCAGGGAAAACAGAGACCCTCCAAATCCACTTTAAATTCAGTATCTGGACTTGGATGATCCTTGTGGGTCCATCCAACTCAGGATATTCTATGATTCTATGATAGCCATACAGTTATGCAAAGTAGAAAATACACAAAGTGTTAATGTTTAATGTAAGAAATTACAAATATCAACATCCCCTTAGCTTTTCCTTTACTCATTCCTACCCCTTCAACACATTTCATCTTATGATCCCATGTATTACCCAGATATGTACCTTTATATGCCAGTTCATTTTCTGGCTTTAAAAACACTATGCACATGTAGCCATTTATGTTTCACCAAATACAATTTATTTCACACATCCTATTTCCTTAAATACTTTTGTATGAAAGTATTAGAATGGATTCAACTTACGTAGAATGAGCGGCAACTCACACAAAATTCGTGAGAATAACAGAACTATATGTCTAAAATTCTAAAAGTTATTTAAGATAAAAATATCTCAAAAACCAATGAAAAAGTCTTCAAGACTGTAATAGGTGTTAGTTCAGAGTTAGGTCACTTATTATCCCAACAAATTCTGTTGTTCCTGTAGTGCTCAGCTGTCTGTGATATCTTCCTGCCAGCTGGATCTGTGCATGCAGACATGTCCCTGCTGCTCTTATCCGACTGACACACACACAGCATTGGACATGATCCACTGCAGGAATGACTGCAAAAGATAGTGGGCAGTCTTCACTTCTTGGAATCTCTAATTGAGGCAGTAAACCTTTGTGCAAAAACTGTTGTCATTTTGTTACAACTGAGTAGATTTACTCCAGAAGTGATGGGAACTTTTCCAGCCCACACTTCACAGACCAACCCCAAATCCTGTAATTCCTTCTGTTAACTTCCAGGTCAAGACATCTACACTAGCAATGATAAATGGATCAGCCATTTCTGCAGGGGCACTAATTTTGAGCAAGGAAACATGCTGCAGAGCAGATGCTTCACAACAGATAAATGAACAACAAAAATTACATTGATTTGCAAGTTTCTTTCATGCAACTTGGTATATCTTAGCTGGATGGCCACTTCTTAATTATGCTTAGAAACTGTCCAAAAGGCAGAATGGAAAAACACAGATTCTCAATAAACTGAAGATTAAGATTGCTTAGCAGTTGGTTGATTATCTTAATGCTTGCCAAAAAGAAATACATAAAAGAAATATTAAGTCTTCTTTTTGTGAATAGAGCTCAACATAGTTTCAAATATGTGTTCAGTCACAGTGCCCTAGACATGCTTTTCTTTAAAATAGTCTGCATTCCAGCCTACCTGTTGGGAAACTGACATGTGCAACACATTTTTAAATGTGCTCTCTTGTTCTTCAGGTGTCTCTAGTTGTCAACGTTGCAAGTGAGTGTGGGTACACAGACAGCCACTACAAGGCCTTACAACAGCTGCAGAGGGACCTGGGCTCATACCATTTCAATGTGCTGGCATTCCCCTGCAATCAGTTTGGGCAGCAAGAACCAGACACCAACAAAGAAATTGAGAGCTTTGCACGAAAGACTTATGGTGCCTCCTTCCCCATGTTCAGCAAAACCACAGTCAGTGGAGCCGGTGCAATTCCTGCCTTCAAGTACTTAATTGGTGAGTAACCTGGAATCTGGAGGGTTGTTTCTCCTGCATAGAAGTCCTCTGACACAAAATACCATCCAACAGAAAAAAAGAGATCTCTGATTGTGCTCACAGTGTTGTCAGGCTCAAAGAGGTCAGAAGTCATGTAGTCCCTCCTGCTGCACAAGGCAGGATTTCTCTCTGTCAGCTTTGTCTTCCAAAAAGATCTCCAGAGGTGAAGACACATCAATAGCAGACGTCCTGTATAAGTTGGTCCAATAAATCTCTATGTGGAATACAGGCCTTGAAATACTCTCCTCTAGGCATCCAACACCCTGACCTTCCTTTTTCTACTTTGCACCCTCCTAAGTGCTCTTCCTGTGACTAAGTGCTGCAGGTTGGATTTATAAGATTTGTCTCAAGAGCTGTAGGGTCAGTGGAAGCGAAGCACCTCATAATTTACTTCAACATTCAAACAGTGAAACCAGGCAGTAGACAATGTCCTTGAATACTCCCTTCCTCATTCCTCCCCAAGCACTGGAACAGTCATCCTGTGCAATTCCTCCAGTTCCAATCTGCTCTACAGCCAGCGCTGACACCTGAAGAGGTTTTGCTGGTTCTTACCAGCCAGCAAGGCAGGATATTCCCTATCAAGGCACTACTTTTCTTGCACTGAACAAATGCTCTAAATACCATTTAAATGCTATGTTAAAATGTCGATCTTAACACAATGTGAAGGAAATGTCTTTCAGCAATGAAATATAATAAAGCCCAGTGTGACACAGTATCACCTGAGCTGCATTCTGCAGGGACCATATCCCTGTTGCTTGTCTCCAGCACTACAGTGTTCTCCCAAATCCCACTGAATTTAAAGGAGTGTGGATATTATTTTTGACTACCTCAAGCTCACCTCCTTCCAGGTGTCTGTAATGGATCATTCTGCTAGCCAAACTTCCCTGTAATCCTCTGCACATCCTTCCATCTCTATTTTGCCCTGGAGAGTTGTTCCTGCAGACATGTCCCAGGAAACTTGCAAAACTTGTGTTTCCCTGCTCATCTGCCCGAAGGGGGAGGCTGCTGGAGGCTGCATCTTTATTCAGCACAATGACAACATAGTTAAAAGTGTGGATTTGGCTGTGTCTTGATGATACCTTGAAATAACTTCTGATTCCTTAGGAGGTTTGCCCAATGTATAGTCAGTGGAAAAAAAAGATGCAAATTCATCTATAGCGTCTGTACGTGTGTTTTTAGGAGGATGAGGTTCCTGGTATATTTGAAAGTCCTGGAAATTTTGTTAGTCACACAGCAGAAGAGTAAGGGTAAGAATGTGACTCATGCAAAAGGGTATGTGATCAGGAAGAGGAAAACTGTACTAGAGGAGAATTAAGTGGAAACCTGGAACAATTACTTTGTTATTTCTTCATGTAGCATTTCTTGAAACAATCTTCTGAAGCACCTAGTACTGGGTGCTTTTGGAAGGAAAATTCTGGATAAGCAAGTAATCAGTCCTGGTACAGCTATATTGTCATGCCAAATTCCATTTTCCTTTCAGTGTTCAGCTGTATCAGGTATATCTCTATAGTACAGCCCCATATACACATGCCCTCAAACACTTCAGCACTGATTGTTGTGCTTTCTCTGGGCTCAAGCTTCCTTGCTTCCATTGGTCTCCAAGGGACTACTGTCTAGTTAAAGCTGTCTGTCAGAAAATTAATCTTATTCAGTCTGAACTTCCTCTTAATTTCACATTCCTTCTTCCTCTGTGAGGTTAATCATCAAATTGACATGAAGAAATGTCAGGAACTGGCTAATGTGGTTTTCTAATTTTTTTTTTTTTTTTTTGGTCCCTGTAGAGTCTACAGGAGAAGAACCAACCTGGAACTTCTGGAAATACCTGGTGGACCCCGATGGGAAAGTAGTAAAGGCATGGGACTCTACTGTCTCTGTTGAAGAAATAAGACCCCATGTTAAAGAACTTGTAAGGAAACTCATCCTAAAGAAGAAAGATGAATTATGACTTTCAAAAATCCCAGCATGACAATTGCATCTTAATTGAGTGTTAGGGCTGGACTTTGTGTTTTCACATTCCAAAAGAGAGGATATGGGGAAAGGAAATTATGACCCATTGAATCTGTATTCACCATCTAAGAATGTAGAAACCAGCAAGTTAACATGGTCAAAGTAATGTAATATTTTTCTCCAACCAAATTCAGTTTGAGTTTTCTAGAAACAAAGAAATCTTCAGCAATTGTTTCGTCCCCAATTCATTATTAGTTGTAGGTAACACTAAAGGAAGTCAGTTTGTATAGGAAGAAAGATCAGAATAATGAGAATGTCTTAGCTGGAATCTCCCTGATATCTACAAATCTATTGTCATATTTTGATTGCAAATTGAATAAAATAAACAGCAAAAAGTGCATTATTGACTTAAGGTATGTGCTAGGAAGAGGGCTGAAACAGATATCTTCAGACCAGGCAGAATTTGCATGTTCCAATTACCACAGTCAAACATAGCTAATTTCATCTGTCTAGAAAGTTTAGAAGGGCATGGGCAAAACACATCTATAAAGCTTAAATGAAAGAAATATGAAGACAAAAGCCCTGGAAAAATTTTCCAGAAGCCATAAGAAGAATTTCTGCATTTTTTCACCAAGATTATCAGATGATATTTGAATAGCCATTTGAACATCTATAGCACCAGAGTCTACAAGAAATGGCTATTTCTTTCTTCTACTAGCATTTTGCCTTAGAATTATTCTCCTCTTATAAAACTGATGCTAAATTCATTTTTCAGTTTATAACACTATCCAATTTTGCTGTATGTAGAGACAAACATCAGACAATCAAAATATTGTTTCCATGGAAATAATTTTTCAAATATTTAATTCTTGCTTAATATTATATAGTTTAATACCACATTAGTGTTACAAATGCTTAATGGAACATTTTTCAGCTATAGCAGTCAGGCATCTGCTCAGACTTCAGAAGTTCCTAGCTCATGCTAAAATAATAATACTAATATTTGCAGCCTCATTGTTCCTTGACAGAGACCCTTTGAAAATCTTGTCAGGAAGAACTCTTTTTTCTCAACAAAAACCCAATGTTCCCATCCTGTTAACCTCAGGATGCCTTAAGAAGAGTCTAGCATTGTCCCACTGCAGCATTATTGACAAGAGAAAGCCTTTTTTGTGCTTGCTGATGCTTTCAAGTGGCACAATGTTTGCCCATATAGTTGTCAGGCCCCGTGTGTACAAATAAACCCTAATTGACCCTACCATGGTAAAGACTTTTCCCAACTCCCCACTGCCATTAGAGCTCTTCAGCATCCAGACAGGCTCTTGTTGAAATCAAAGGCAAATATTATGGCATGGCCTGGCTCACAGAACAAGAGGTCAAAGAAGAAAACTGACTGGGCTCATTCTGTGGAGTTCTCCACGGAATTAAGAGCTCCAGGTACTTCAGGATTTGGAGGAAGAACTTGGAGGGCAGAGATTATACTGCACAAAACAACCTCAAATTGTCTGAAAGAAGCTGACACCAAGGTTTTTAAAGTTTTAGTGGAAAAAAAAGAGGGGGTGGAAGAGAGAATAAAAGGAAGAAGTAATAGAAGAACATAAGTAAAAGGAGAAATCAAGTAAAAAGAAAGACATGAGAAGGAAATGAAAAAACAGTTTGCAGCCAAATAATCTTTGGGACAAAAGGGCCATGAAATGTTCAAGTCTGAACATTGATACTAATGAGTACATTCCAAGCTCTATCAGCTACTTCTCACTTGAACTGTAACCTAAGAGTGCAGGAAATTGGTGCTTGTGGCAGTGAATATCTGTATTTTCGTCCTTTGATGGTGAGAGAAGTGAACTCTATGCTTGATTCAATCATTTAGTCTATTCTTACTTGGATCACTCTAAGACAGTGGTTGCTACGGATATCACAAAGGAAGGAAAATCAGGCCCAGCTGATACTGTGCAGGGACAGCAAATCCAGCTCCTAGAAAAGGAGGTCTTTATTACTCCACAGGCTGTTTCTCTTTTCTCTGAGGCTAGTGCAATGCCTCAGCATGCTGTTAGCAAGTGCTGCAGGGCTTAAAATTTTCTCCTTAGAAAATGTGTTTTTATTTTACACCTAAATCCTGGATGAGACCAAACCAGGCTATGAAAAATATTTTAAGCCCTTTCTATTTCAATTCTGTGTGTCCAGTTTCAAGCAGAACTCTGGGCTTACATAGAAACAATCTTCTATTCTCTCTTAGAAAAATTCTACAAGTCTGAAAAGATATAATGGCAAGGATCAGTCGGGAAGGTTTTGTCCTATATGGACAAATATTGTTTGTGCTGCTTTTAAAAGCATTACAAGGCACAAAAAAAAAGCTTTCACTTGTCAACAATACTGCAATTGGGCAAGACTAGATTCTTCTTAAAGCATCCTGGAGTTAAGAGCAGGGGACCTGAGCATTATGTTTTTGTTGAGATAAAAAGAGTTCTTCCTGACAAGATTTTCAAAGGGTCTCTGTCAAGGAACAATGAGGCTGCAAATATTAGTATTATTATTTTAGCATGAGCTAGGAACTTNAAATGCTTTAGCCTTTTAATCAAAGTTCTGGAGTAAAAGTAAATATTCTCAGTTGTGGATTAATACATATCTGGTCACACTGTAAGTACTTCATGACTTTCTGCTCAGAAAAATTGTAAATCAAATTACAATGAGTTGAATTTGACTGTTGAGACTATAGAGAGAGCATGCAGAGATCAGAAATTACTTTTTTTGCCTCGTGAATTCCAGCACTGTTTTAATCTGACAGAAATCTTCCCTACAGCAAGTTCTGAAAACAGTAAACCAGTTCTGAATCTTTAGCATGAGGATATTTTTCCTTGCCACTTATCTGCTTTGCAGAGAAAATAGTAGTGTGTGTTAACAGATGAGCACATTGATGCATAGAGAGTGATTACCTCGATCATCTAGGACTTGATCTCCTGTAGTTTGCACCTTTACAGGTGTGAACTCTTGGCCTGTTGATTTAAACATTAAACTAAGCACCTGGACGGGATTGTATGCAGCCACGCATCCCCTCTGGCATGCCACAGGGTAAAGAAATAATTTTAAAGCCTAAATATAAGTTTAAAATTAGACAGGGCACTTTTGATCTTTTGAAACTTTGTCTCATACAGAATATAATAATCAGACCTACATGAAACCAAAGTTCTGTTTTGAAATGGAATAGGCTATATTGAAACAGAGCAATTGAATGAAGCAACACACAGGGGTTTAAACCTTCTTTTTTTGGCATTATAAGGAGGGTATTTCCCTAGGGTATTTCCCTAGTTATCCTGACAGTCACATCTGCTATTTTGGATAAGTGCTGAGAATGTTTTCACTTGAGTTTCCATTGTGATATTAGTCAGAAACTTCAGTAGCAAACCAGACACAATTTCTCTGTGTTGGATGGTACTCAATTTATCCTTTCAAACACAATAGCATCTCATTCAAGAAATTGCTGATGTTAGTCATGATTTTCAGAAGACTGGACATCTCTTTGGTTAAGCAAACAAATTTTATGCTACCTTCGATTATGGAATCAACCAAATATATTCCATGCACAGATAAATCTATACTCATCTACTCATAGAGCCAGATGGAATTTAACAAGCTTATTTCTGACTCGTTCACAGAGTCAAGTAAGCAGAGAAATCAGGTATTCTCTGTGACAATTAACAGATCCTGCAGTAAAAGCATCACTGAGAAAACACAAAGTTTACAAACCTATTGACAGATGAGATACTGAAAGCACCAAATTTGAGGACTAATTCTTAACCGTATTAAAGCTCCATAGCAGAGACATACACAGAGCAGAAGGAAATCTGAGCTGTACCAAACATTATCTCAAAGCTGGTCTGTGACCTGGTGCTACACAGCTAATTCATCTACCTAGGCAGCTCACAAGTACATGATGTCCACCATATAGGATAAGAAACAACAAAACATCTTTTGTGCCAAATCTGCAGCAGCCTGGCATAGACAACAGTGGAGGCTTTTCTAGTGACAGTGGCTGCCCTTTTCCAGCTGTCTCTGCACAGCAGCTGAAGGCAGCCCCAAGTAACTTTCCATCCTTAGCCTAGAAAACCTGACCCAAGCCATCAGTCCACCTGCCTAAGAGATAAGATGGGCTGTTTTATCTCACAGCACTGCACAATACCTGCTCAACAAGAGCCTCTAAACTTATTCCTGGAAACAAGGAGTGAAGGATCATTGTGTTTTGAGCGAGCAGACTTGTATTCTCGAAGGTAAGCACAGATGTGAAAGCGTTCAAGGTGATTCTGCTGGTGGAGATTCTTCTCCCCCACTCAAGCAGAACTAACAGCATCAGCCTAGTCAGGGACAGATTCTTCCCCGAGCACTAATTGATGGAACAGTGACAGTGAAAGGAAATAATAGTATTCTAGAACA